>CABFVX010000197.1:0-38169 GCA_902151425.1 Timema shepardi | reverse complement strand
AAATTTAGTATAACTGGTTTCAAGATTTGATTCAATATCCGTTATCATAATAATTTATTTATGCTCTTGGAACAATACTGCACAGCCTCACACCCTTTTACCCCCTCGACTTTAAAAAAAACGTGTAGCGCCTGGCTCTAAAATGTTATCCCCCGAAGGAAAAAGTGTGTAGAGATGGTAAGAGGTGATATGCCCCCTCCCATCCCCCCCACCTATTTCCTTACCCCCTCGATACACACACATACACACACTATACACGCCTTAATTTGAATATTAGTCGCTAGCCCCCCCGAGGGTACTGTACGATAGCCCACCTAGGTAATCATAGTCATCACACTCATCGTAAACTCCCAACTCCAATGACTAGCGAGTGAGGGGAGGGCAGCGTGAAATTGATAGTACTTCGCACCTTCGTACCTTACGTTGGGGGATGCTTTATGGGTTTCACCTCTCCTGCTCGCTAGCTACTCGTTTACGCCATAAGTCTTTCACGGATTGTTTGTCTATGAGACAGATTACCGGTAGGGGATTATGAACCTGTGGGGACTCTTATAGTTTGGAACAGATCATTGCTCATTTAAAAAATAATAGTTCCGTGAACAGTAGACTTTCGTGTCCTCTATTTAAAAAAAATGGCTAGTAACGTTATATTAAGAATAGGGATGGCAATTTTCCATAGTATGTCGATATATTTATTATTTTATATACATCGCAACCTGTATATCGACATGTCCAAGCTGGAACGACATTATTAAGATGGCTGATGTTTTGTAATGCTACTCTTTGCCACTTATCACTTTTTAATGTTTTATTTAGCTGTCGAAAATAGCAGACAAGTTTAGTAGTAAGAGATAGTGAAAAACTTCCCAAGTTAATAAAAATAGAAAAAATTAGTTTAATTTATTTTGATTTACAAGCCCTAAATCATAGCCTGACATATAAAATATATTGATAAAACTATCGGTTACTATAATATCGATGTTTTTTTTAATGTATCAATATATCATTGTCAACCCTAATTTAAATCATGTTCATCGGAGTTCGTTACATTCGATTTCATGCTTAATACAACTATTCTATAAATTTATCTCTGGATTTCAAGTCGAAATATTCCCCGTAATTTCTCCTTGGATTTTTAGGGATTTCTCCTTGGTGATCAAGTTATACAGAAAACAACTGAATACTACATTAAATAGTGCATTATATTCATAGAGAATAACCGTTGTTCACTTGGTCTTTAAGAAGTCTGTTTCGAAATATTTGTCAGTTTTTTAAAAATAAATTTTATAGAATTAATAAAATGAAGAGTTTATGTGTCTGTTATGTTATGAGCATTGCACGATATCTACCTCACGTGGAGGTCTGAAATTTAAATATTAGTAGCTCCTGTGCATGAACATGTACACCTTGAAGCCAGAATATTGACATTACTAGAATTATTTTAGTCAATTAAAAACAGAAATAATGAAGACAAATTAACGCCACGAGAAATTTTTACTACCACATTTCATACAATTTGTAATGCAGTTTGGTTGAATTAGAAAATTAATAAGAGAGTAGTATCTATAAAAAAAAACTCTTCTACTCATGTCACCACGATATATTAATAATTATTAAATGTTGTGATTTATTTATTATAAATAGTTTTTATGTATTAATACGTTTTTTACCTGTAATTTTTTTTACCATTTACCCTTTCTACATCATAACCTTTTTTACTTTTTAAACTTGTTTAGCCTATATCCTTTGTACCCTACAATTACCCGCCTAGGTGGCGTAGTTAGCTAACGCGCTAGTTTCAAGTTGAGCTATACTGATGAGGACGGGGAAATTGAAGTTCGAATCTCACTCTAGTGAACTGGGGTGATTTTCCTAAATGGTTTTCCACTCTCCCTCCACGCAAATGTGTGTTCACTTACTCTTTATTCAACCTTCCCAATTCCTAACCCATAAGCGTAATTAGTACTTAAGCGTATAACCCAAACAAGTATAAGAGTATATTATCTATACCCTACACCTCTTTTTTCAATTTTTTACCCTATTTTATACTAAAATATTTCTCCGAGCCTAAACCGGATAAGTAATGTAAAAAGGGGCAAAAAGTGCAATAAGGCAAAAAATGGTAAAAATGATAAAAAGTACATCTAATCGAAAAAGGGTAATAATACCAAACGAGCAAAAATGTCCATAATTGACCAAAGTACATATGAGGATTTTTGTAAGCACCAAAAGGCTAAAAATAATAAAACTTTTAAAAAAGGCAAAAAATAAATTATAAAAAATAAAACTTGTATAAAGGTTAAAATAGATAAAAATGTTTAACCATTAGAAAGCTGAAAAAGGGCCAAAATAGGTAAAATTGGAATACTCTATTTTAACAAAGTAAACCACTTTCTGAAATGTGCGTCATTAAAGTGAGTTAAACTTTGGTCATTTCTGTTGCAACCAACATACAAGTTAAAATTTTTCTGAAAGAAGAGAGAGACTAAGATCACCCATTCGAAAGAACAACATTGACTGTGTAATTTAAGTTAATTAATTAATCTAAAACACCAGGGCTGTTGCAATGGAAAATTTGGAGTAAGTCATATACGTCTACTCAAAATCTAGTAATTTAAATGCTAGGTAGAATAGATAGTCGTAAAAAAAATCGTTTCGCACTAATTAGAATATATAGTTTATAATCTAAGACGCTAAGAGAAATAAGATTTAAGTATACAACCTAGCTTAGAAGACTATATAAATTGCACAGGAAATAGTAATTATTTATTGATACACACATGAATAGCACAAAAAAACACAAGTGAACGAATACAGCCTGTAAGGATAGATACTTGATTAGAATGTATATACTGCAAGGAAATATCTGATTGGCAACACCATTTTAAACACTTATACTGAAGATATACGATCAAAAATAAAAGAAGCCTAATAGAATCAAAGGAATGAATCTTTGCCCATTAAAAAGACAAATTTTAAAATACAAGTGTTCCAAAGACTAACAGGAGGTGGGGGAAACATTCGAGTGTCACGGATGATATTTATGTCGTGTGTTGTCTGCGAGATTAAAACCTCCAAAGATCACAGGTATTTGAGCAGCTTTAAGATTTGTTATAAAATCACACTTAAAAGAAATACGACAGAAAGTATTTTTAAATATTTTTTAGCACTGTTTCTTACCACTGGTTCAAGCTATACTCACATGTAATAATTAAGCTAGTGAGTTAGGGATGAGAACGGTTGGATTTAGAAGAAGTGTACCCGCATTTCCGTGGATAATGGAACACCATTTAGAAGAAACCATTCTAAATACACCTGACCGAGATTTGAACCTCGCAATCGGCAGTATTAGTCCATTTGAGAGAGTGACTCCTTTGACCATGCGACCACCAAAGCAGGTCTTAGTCTTATTAAAAATTGATTTTAAAAAAGAATTACAAAAAAAAATTGCGTACGACACCAGACGACTGTATTAAAACGAATAATTGCTGGAATGTGGCGTGATTGCTAAGATGAAAAAAAAACAAAAAGAAAAACGGAATAGATGATGACCAACCGAGATTATGATGATGGAAACTTGTTTTATTATGAACTTGTGTCNGTGTATAAGAGAGAATGGGGGGTATTTAATGACACTGACGGCTTCCAATCAGTGAAGCAAGAACGTGTGTTGAAAGACAAGTTGAGGACACTTCCATACCCCCACATTTACAGTTTCACACAAGGTTATTCTCGTAGCCTACAATTTTGGTTGCCTAGGTTAAGTTTTTCTATCCACAAAGTAGCTTGTTACTTCAATTTTTATAATAGTTTAAATAAATATACTATATAATTATTTTATAAAACTATGATTTTTTATTTCTTTCCAAAGGTATGCGTTGCTCATTTTTAAACGTTCATGATTTCGTTTCAAGCGGTACCCTGTTAGAGGAGTGTTTCAACCTCGAAATAAAACTTTAGTTCTAGACAAATTTGCTCCTCTAGGTTTATAAACGATGTGTAAAATAAATTATTGCATATTGAAATGAATATTAATTAACTAAAACATGCTTCAGTGGTCGAATGGTCAAAGGTGTCATTCTCGTGTTGGATCAGTCTTCTAAGGACGGGTTTCGAATCTCGATACTGAGGGTGGTTTCCCTTTATCCCTCCACTCGAATGCTGGTAGATAACCTCTAAAATACTTCCTTCCTCATCCTTATCCTATTAGAATAATTATTTTATATTTGTATAGCTTAAATGCGTAATGTTATAATCGAGTCATTTGCTAAGAGTTTCAAATGCTTATTATAGTAGCGATGCACATAATCATAGCAACGAGTATTTCTCTTTTATTCAAACATTTTCTAAAATACTTTTTCCTCTAACTCTGCTTATGTCAGTTAGTTCAATACCTACATGTGCCGTCAAAATAACTTTATGTACCGGTACTTTGTATAATTTACAGGTATATTATATATATTTATTGTATAATATATATCATATATACCTGTATATAGAGTTATTTTGATGGCATATGTAATTATTGAACCAACTTAAATAAGCACAGTTTGAGGAAAAAGTAAAAAAAAAGTTGGAATGAAAGAGAAATACTCGTTGCTATGATTATATGCATCGCTACCATAATTAGCATTTGAAACTTTTAGCATTATTATTATTATTATTATTATTATTAGCATCGCGTCTTACTACCCGTTCAGATTATACGCACCTACTTTAATGTGTAATGGTAGGGTGATTTTGAGATGAAATAGAGGACCTACAGTTTAACGTGGGATCCGAACCATGCTGGAGGCCTGACATTCCCTATATTCATAAGCTGTGATTAATACACGTCTTTGTCACAGGTGAATAAAGGGTTCGGCAATCAGATAAATCTGTGCCGGAACTGAGGATTTAAGCCCGGACCCCCAGCACAGAAACCTGACACCTTACCCATAGACCACCAGGTCACCAGTACTTTTAGCAATTGACTCGATTAAAACATTACGCATTTAGGCTATACAATTATAAAACAAGTATCCTAATGTGATAAGGATGAGGAGGGAAGCATTTCAGAAGTTATATATGTATATATATGTAGTTATATACATATCTTACCTTAATTCACTGACACGGTCGAACGGCACGACTATTAAAAATCATTATTTAAGATGCATTTTATTTAAGTCAACACCACGTTTTACTACCCGTTAGAACTTTACACATGTGGTTATAAATTACGCTAATATGCTAGGATTGAGTTGGTTAGGTCGAACTATCTTCTTCGAATCTCATCAGTGATTTTAAAGTGATGATCCCCAAAAACGACAAGGGGAAAAAAATTACTTTAAACTAACGCAGACAGTCTTGGTAATTTTCGACTTAATTCCAATTCCTAGTAAAAAATAGGTTTTTTTAAATTCCTAATAAAATGTCAACATATTTGCATTTGACAAACTAAATTGATGTTTTATTACTTTATAATATGCGCAACAGATTAAATCTTTAAAAAAACCTTGATAACGAAAATTTTTTGTTTCTCTGGGGCGGTAGTCAATTTTGGTATAGGGTCAAGACTTTCCGCTTATTCTGTGTGAATAAATAAAACTGTACGGACATAAATAAAGAGTCCATGATGAGTCATTGGAACAATGATCGACAGTGATTAGTTATCGGCAACGTTACTCATCGAGTGCAGGTGGGTGAATAAACAAGCTACCTACTTTGGATGTGCTACCCAGGGCTGCGTGGGGGGGTGTTTTGGGTACTGATGGTCCAGGTTGTATTTGTACCTTACATTTACAACACTCGATCTTACAGGTGAATTATTTTATAAAGTGAAGGGAAGTATGCGGTAAATATAAATAAATATTACAGGTATTTGCATATGTTTTCTAGGCTTTATAAAAATGTAAAATCTATGCGTATTTGTTTATCTTGTCTTACATTCTTTTAATCGTTTCATATTTAGCAGGGTTTTTTTTTTTAAAGGGAGCATTTAAAGGCAGTTTTTATATTTGGCGTGTATTAGTGTATATACATTTTTGAAACAAATGAGAGTATAAATAAAGTTCAGTAGCCTACTGTATAGGCCACTAAACATTTAAAATTTAGTTACATTTAGATTTGTTTTACAGGTGAATTTCAAAACGGAATTACCACTTAAAATAGTAGTAATCTTAATATTTAAAAGATACATTCTATGTGATTTACTATAACTACTTAAATGTAGCTCAATGCATGTAAGAAATTTCACATGTTTTATTTTTAGATAAAACTTGACATCAGACAACCTTTTTATTTATTTATTCAGTTATTTATAATAAAAGCTTACATAGATACATCGGTTCAAGTTAATCCCCACCTTGAGTACATTGTTCCAATAATCCAAGCAGTCTAAAGCCAGAGAGTTTTAAGAGTGTAAAGCCGTATCATCATCATATGTTCGCTATTAAAGAGGGATGGTCTAAGAACGTTAGCGCTAATAGAAGACGTGGCCGAAGTAATCATGCCCGCCCCAATCAAAGCGGTTCATGAATTCATAATTAGTATAATCCATGAGGTGTTTTTTCGTTTAGCAAAAGAGAACTTAACTATCTCGCTCCTGGCTATCTGTGAATCCCCCCCGCCCCCCTCCGTACTGTTTACTTGTCTGGTAGCGATGGGTTTTGATCCTGTCTAATCTAGACTTTTATCAATTATCATTCCTAAGAGGGATAAAAATAATAGATTTACTAACAGCCGGAAACTTTTGCATACTTGTGTGCAATTTTTGTTCTACCAAAATGCCCATTCGAGATATACGCAATTTATTCACGTCAATTTATTAGGAATAAATAATGTGGAATCTACTGTAAATATACAGTACCTTCATTTGCGTGGAGGGAGAGCCGGAAACCGTTTAGAAAAAGCTGCACCTTTGTATACCCTACTGAGATTTAAACCCTGACTTGCCATCTGCCAACAAACCAGACTAGATTAAACTGCTCCTCATACCCACCGATGTAGTCTAGTTATATCGATGTAAATGTACTAACATCTTTTAAGGCAAATTAGAACTAAAACTCATAATAAAACTTAAAATCCTACTTGATATCATTATTCACTCGTTTATGTAGACACTCCTCAAAATCTGAACTTTCTCCACCCATTACTGTAATTTAAATATAATAATAATAATGTTTTGTTATTTTTGAGTTATTATTTTTGATAAACATACTTAGCTCAAGGGTGTATCTATTATTAGTCCTCCCCTTTAGCATTATCTTGATACGAAGCATATAGAAAGTATTGTGATGCTGAACCAATTTGATTTTCATGCTACCCAAATTCAAAAATAGTGATTCTGATTTTCACCAAATATAGCCCTAGAGATCTACTCGTAGTTTATCTCTGTGCATCTTTGATAATAACTAATAAATAAAAAGGGTGCTTTACTTAAACTTAAAGCGACGCAGCAAAATATTTTTTTTTCTAATATGACTTAAACGTTTTTGTTTAGCTAAGTATTAAGATATTTTGACTTAAATAAATAAATATCAATATATTTGGTAAGTACAAATTCTATGTATGTTTTTCATGCTCCTCGTCTTATCACCCACCCATGATTTCGGCAAACTTAAACTAATTATGGATGGATTGGCAATGTAGAATTTAGATAAATGTACCCACATTTGGGCGGAGCGAGAGTGGGAAACTAGTTTAAAAAATCATCATGAGTGCATCCAGCCACGATTCGAACCATTTTCTCCCCACCAGTCACAAATTAGAAATTATGAAGTAGATGCCTTTTGTCTATGTCTATGGTGCGGGTTGGACGGTATAGGCCATATAGTGAAAATGCATTGGCTTGGTAAATCTAACAAACACACACACACACACACACACATATATATATATATATATATATATATATATATATATATATATATATATATTCAACAATTATGCCTGTTACTAAACTTTAATTCTTTTTTATATAAATTGGTACGTGGCTAGACATTTTTTAATGATCTACATATTGTTCGTTCACGGTAGGAGTTTACCTGGGAAAGGACTTTTTTCCCTACCATAAATCTATTATATAGTAGGATATTGGTAAGAAAAAAGACCTTTCAGAGGTAAACTCCTCCCGTGAATGAAGTATAGAACCATATCAAATGTAATTTATGTTTTATCGCACATAGTGTGAATTCTATTAAATTTAAATATTATTTTAGAACAAGATTTTTTGAACAACCTTGTTTTCACACATAGCGTCTTACTACCCATCTAGGATATCCGTATATTTACATTAATGGGGTTAATCTGAGGATGGTATCGTTTAATAGGAGTGTATCAGTATTTTCGTAAAAAAGGAGAGTGGAAATTCATTTAGAAGTAACAATATCAGCTTGTATTTGAGACCGGACATTACTTTCATCTGAAAAACCAAACAAAATTATACTGACACCTTTGTCTGCGTGCCCATCTTTACAGGGATTACTGTCCATTAACTTTTGTAGCAATATTTGTATCTTGTTGCCGGGAGTAAACCAGTTTGACTCCCACCCTATATCGCCCGGAGCAACCTTCACTAAATATTCTCTCGTTGACGGAGGGTTGTAGGTTTGAGGAGTTAAGGGAGGGCGTGGGGGTTGAGGGGTCCAACCAAAATGAACCCCATTATTCAATGCTGTCTCTCTCTTTCTTGTCTAGAGCAGGTATTATACGGTCTGAAACGTACGCCTCCTATGTAGCATGCAGGGCCCTTATTGGGATGTCGCGAAGTAAAGGCAGAACAATTAGAGCCCAACGCGCATCACGTGGTCTCCCGATAGATTGGACAGACGGTGACGTTGCGATCTGGGTTCAGATTCAAGTAGGCCTATACAGAAGGTGGTTTATTCAAAAAAGAGTGACCTGGTGGTCTAGGGGTAAGGTGTTGGACTTCTGTTCTGGGGTCCAGGGTTCAATCCCGGCACAGATTTATCTGATTACCAAACCATTCCTTCACCTCTGTTAAGACGTGTATTAATTACAACTGGTGAATGTGGGGAATTCTAGGCCTCCGCCGTGGTTCGGATTCCACGTTAAACTGTAGGTCCACTATTTCATCTCACAATCACCCTACCATTACACATTATCGTAAGTGCGTATAACCGGAACGGGTAGTAAGACACGGTGCTAATAATAATAATAATGATAATAATAATAATAATAATAATTTGTTCAAAAAAGTTGTTCCTACTATCTCTCAAAGCAGCTGCTGGTACATTTTATCTAAAATTATACCGTAAATATATATATTAAATTAGTTAAATTAATGTATGTTTACAACCATAACAGATACAAAGACTCGGTGGAAAGTAAAAATAATATTTGTGTATGGGTTATGGGCTAGTCTCAGCTGCCAATTAGAAAATATCTAGGCTGGGTGTTTATTATTAGGCTTACTAGGCCCTAGTTTAAACTGATTCCTAAATTATGCCACTCGTCAAATCCGAGTGCTTAGACCGATACAATACCTCAATAAACAAACAATTATTTTACAACAGCTTATTTCTAGGTGGTGTTGAAGTACTTACTATCTTGCAAGAAACTATTAGCATAAAACCCCCCATTAAGAAGTGTTTACTACATTTAATATTATTTTCCATTCACTCCATTTATAGTTCACGGCAAACATTCTTGAGATGCATGAGCTACATCTATTGATTATTTTATAACATGTTCACTATAGTCGGTGATAATTTATAAATTTACACCGGAAAAGACAATTGCCAACAAAGTGTGTGGCTATCTATATATGTAACCTTGTAGCCGAACAACTAGTCTCCTGTGGCATAAATGTTAATAAATTAAAGTAAGTGGCGTTTCGTGGAGTGTTGCTAGGGTAAGCAGTGCATGTTAAAACTATACTGGAGATATGTTCTCTGACACTTGGTTCTTAGACCGTAACCTACCAATAATTTCAGGGGAGCACATACCCCAATTGCCGCAGGCTGGAAAATTTCTAACTGATACACCGTTCTAGAAGCTATCTGGAGTGTTTTTTTTATGGCAACATAACCCCCTAACTGCCGAAAGTTAGGAAAAATCTATATATTTTAGAAACTTTAGAAGCTAGCCGAAGTATTTTTTTATGGTAACATAGCCCCCTAACTGCTGAAGACTAGGAAAAACTATAAATATTAAACACCTCTAGAAGCTATCTGAAGTGTTTTTTTTATGGTGACATAACCCCTTAATTGCTAGAGGCTAGGAAAAATCTATAAATTTAATCAACTCTAGAAGATATCTGAAGAATTTTTTATGGCGACATAGCTCCCTGTCGAAGGCTAGGAAAAATTCTAAATATTAAACATCTCTAGAAGCTCTCTAAAGTGTTTTTTTTATGGTAACAGAAACCCCTAACTGCCGAAGGCCCGAAAAAATTGTAAATATTAAACATTTCTAGAAACTCTCCGAAGTGCTTTTAATGGTAACAACCTCCTAATTTGTACTTGTACCTTAATTTTGATATCGTTTGAACCATAAATAAAGCCATATATATTTTGTTCATAACATGTCTAAGGGGAAGGGGGTGGGTTGAACCCTGAACTACAGTATAGAGTTTTAATGTGTGCCCCAAGTAAAAAAAACAACAGCCTTTCATTGTCTAAAGAACTGTCGCTAAGAAAGTGGCAGACTCAGAATAAAAGGGTAACTTTGAGATAATTGATCTTTTGTCATACAGAAAAAAAATACGCATCAACCTTCTGATTTTTGGTAAGGCAAAAAAGGTGGTATCGTGGTAGGGCTCCTCCACATCTGTCATTATAAGCCCATTTGTGCTATGAGGGGAGGAGTAGTCCCGGAACCATGATGAGCATTTTCAGTGTCTCTGGATCATGGCCCTAGGGGAAGGGGGGGGAGAGGGGGGAGGGAATCTTCAGTCCAAGGTCACGGCGACCAAAGGAATTGGCTCACTGGATGGACCCTTGGCGCGGCCTACAGTTATCTGGGAGTATACTACTGTGGGAATGTAGGTTACAGCTATAGCAGAAGATTCTTTATCACAAATATTGGCTGAAAGTATTATTAGAATCGTTTGATAACACTTTTTATTTATAATATTACCAAGAAAAGACAAATTATTTCTGAATAGGTTGGCATTAGTGATTTTCATACAATGTTTGCAATAAAAAAAACCTTATGCCATGTCACTTACCAACACTCCCACCGTAGATGAGCTCTAAATAACAGAGTATTAATACCCGTTCGGTTTATTATATGTTTACATTAATTGCGCCGATGGATTAAGTATGAGGAAGATATAGTATTTTAGTAAAGATACGAGTATATATGGTGGAGGGGGACTGGAAAACCATTAAAGAAAAATACAAAAATTTGGCCCACTCAGGATTCGAATCCCTATATTCCCATCATCGGCAGTCCAGTTTAGGAGAAATTGACGATCTAAATAAGTTTCGAACAAATAAAGAAAATATCAGTGAAGTTCTAAAAAAATCCACAGCTTAAACAACAATTATAACACGTAGTAGACGTCTTCTTTCATCTGCTTTGTTTCTCTTTGATCTCTGGTTGTCCTTATTTCTTTTCTTTTTATAAAATATTGTCAACTAATCAACATCCGATTGTGAGTGTGACACCTTAGACCAGCGGCCGGCAACCTACAGCCCACTGACTGATTTTATCTGGCCCGCAACAGATTTAACAACAAACAATTGTATTAATAAAAATATACTAATAACTAATTAATATAAGAGAAACCCTAAGTTGGCATAATTTTTTCATATTTTTTCCAAACCGGCTCATTAAAATTTGTTTTAAACCTCTAAGGCCCATAATATAAAAAAGGTTGCCGATTACTGACTTAAGGCACCTTTCTTCAATGATGGCCACCGAATACGAACCAAGCTGCCAGTGCTGTTTTATTTTATGCATCAGTTGCGTGCGATCATTGCGCTCTGAATGAAATGTTATTTCGTAGCAATGAGAGAAAACGATGATGTATTACTTCCCTTGTTGTTAGAATAAATACACTGAGGATTACGAAATACTACAATTAGGTAGGCCTTTGGACGAGGGGAATGCTGACGTGTAATCCCATTTTTAAAGGAAGGCGGGAAGAGAGATATTTTACAATATCAATTAATCGACGCTTGTTGAAAATGAAAAAAAAACAAATAAAAAAATCAGACCCTTTTTTAGACTGACCAATTCTCAGTTTAGCTATATCCTTTTTTGATAATATGTTATCAAAAGTTATTCCTACAATAGAGTTCAGTAAGAAGTAAAGCTACAGCAAGTTTTGCTACCAAGGAATTAAAATAATCGAAGATAACAAAAGTAAGAAAGGTATTATAAGTAGAATAGTACAAGCAGTGGCGCACCCAGAAATTTACTTTTGGAGGAAAAACTATTAAAGTTGTAGCCAGAATTTACATTTGAAGGATAGGGGTGAGGTTTGGAGGAGGTTGTTAGCAAAATAAGATAAAAAAAAGAAGAGGTTTGCCCTCTAATACAAAAGGGAGTCCAAGCATCCTCTCCAGTAAAAAGTAGAAAATTTGATGAACATAGAAGCTATTTGGAGAATAGAGAATTTCTTAAATTTAGAGGCATCTAGAAGATATTTAGAGTAGTCTTCACTTGTCATTATTTTTTAAATTAGCTGCCTATTAGACTAAAATATATATATTTAATTCATTCAACACTTATTCAGTGCTCGATTTTATAATTTAACTTGATGTGTTTTAAGTTTTTATTAAAATTATTTTGGTTGGGGGGTCCATTTGACCCCACCTCCTTGGGTGCGTCACTGAATTCAGGCTAAAAAAGCTTTTCATGGCAATAATATATGACTAACCTTGACTAGAATAAATTTGTAAATCAGGAAAATGTTCCTAAATACACTTTTGGAGCGTTGCACATTATGGATATAAAACATGGATCATTGCTGCGACTGAAAGAAACGACTATAAGCATTTGAAATATAGTGCTACAGAGGAATGTTGCACATTTCATGGATGGAGATGTATCAATGCAAAAGTGTTAGAAAGCAACTGAAGAAGGGACAGTTGGACAGTTAAACAGCAAAGAAGAGTTAACATGGTTGGCCAGCAAGCTAATCTCAAGATTGATGACCTAATGACCTAATCACCTGTGATTAAGAATTAGCTATTACAATGATGTAAGTTTTTCAAATATTTTCACCAACGTTTTATCTTCCATTAATATAGAAAAACCTTTATAACACTAAAGAAAAGATTTACGAAGATACGTACGGCTGCGGTTAGACTGCTTCGAGAGGAGTTGGGTCTTTACGGCCAAAGCCGTTGACGACAGACGCAGACGAATTACTCAATAGCTAAACATGTGTAGAAGTCCTTTACGGCAGCCGCGCGTGGCGATCGTCTCTGTGGAAGTGTACCTTTACACCTGTCGTCCACCAAAGAGGGTACAGTAGCCCCATGGCTTCTTTGGTGCTGACTGACAGCTCACAGCTTTGTAAAGTTACCAGACCAAATTATGTATCCCTGCGCCGAACTATTTGATCTGCAAAAAAAATATGTGTTTAGCAGCTGTCACTTCTGACGGTCAAAATGTAGGTATATACCTAAATTTTGAGTGTCAGAAGTCGGCTGTGAGCTGTCAGTCAGCACCAAAGAAGCCATGGGGCTACTGTAGTTATAATATTAGTAATAATAACAAACGTAATAATAATAATAATAATATATAGATAAAGTCTAATAAACTAGTTTATTTCAACCACATTCATATCTAAACTATTGCTTGCTAATAATTTTTCTCTTAGTGGCTGATAAGAGTATTATAGTTTGTTTGTACACGGTCAAACTATTGTTACAATATAATAATAAATATTATAAAATACCTAATTTATTATTATGAACCTTGATTAATCCATGTAAAAAATTAGCCTACATATTATAAAGACATAAGCTTGCGATTGGAAAATCACTGCTTGCCCAATCTATAGACAGGCACTATCACAAATAGCCTTTTAATGATTTTGACCTTGATTATAGATTATAGTTTAGAAACACTCAATGTTCCTAAAATAACCTTGGGTCGCGCAGCGTCGGTCATCTGAAGAGTAAAATTCCTGCTTTCAGCTCGTTAAGATTATCACAGGAAGACGTCACACTCTTCATATCTTCAAAATACTTCACATTTGTCGTGATTGGGAAATGGGCTTAGAAGGTTTTCTTTAATAACTTATTTTGGGTAAAACGTTTTGACACTTCCTTGTCAACATCTTTGTTCTATCGAAGTAACTTTAGGAGTGGTATAATGTTAAGTGACCATGTTTTTCTTGGCTTTTTTTGTGGGGACAGCTATTCTAAATCCACTGTTGAGACTCAGAGGAGGTGGTAGCAATTTAAATGGCAACCATAATCTTTCTCTTTATACATTCAAGTGTACTGTTAGATGTGGGGCATACTTCAGTGGTGGGCAGAAGATACAAACACAATTAAAAAGAAGGTTGATATTAACTTGTGTCCCATTTGACCTTGTTTCTGAGTTATACTCCAGTAATGTGGATCTGCTTAAACATATAAGAAATTCTCAAAATAGCCATCTTCGGCCTGAATGTAAGCATTGCAATTCTGTATTTTGAAAGCGTTCAGAATTCTACGACACTACTCCATTGCGTGCAGGGAGAATGGAAAAATACTTAATTAGAAAAAACACAAACCATACATATTCGGCCGAGATTTGAGCCTCTAACTCCCTATCATCAGCAGTCCTATCTATTGCGATAATATCACCTTAGACGAGTTGATTACTGAGGTGGCTTATATTAAGCGTATTAATTTATATTAATTACATTCACTATAATTTTGTTTAGGCATAATGGTTGACCTGATATGCATACAACATTTTATTCCATTGAAACCTAACTGCACCATACAGTTAAGATCTCCTATAAAGCTGTAGCTATGTTCTGGAAAAACATCGCGTCATTGATATAAAATTGAATGAATTAAATCTACATTTTTTAGTATTATAGGCAGCTAATTAAAGAAAAAAGACAGGTAAAGACTACTCCAAATATCTTCTAGAGGCCTCAAAATTTCCAAAATTCTCCATATGAAACATTATTTATATGGAAAAATAAAGGTTATGGGGTTTTAGATATTAACAAGACCTATTAAAAATCCCTCGTTCTTATTTTGACCTATTTTATAGCTAATTTTTGTAATATAGTATTGTAAAAACAAAAATAAACAATACGATCGCGATAAATCACGCACAGTGACATAAAAACACTACAAGGAAAAACAGAAGAATTCGTACAGTGGTAATAGCAATTAAGTTGGAAACAAACTAAACTAAATTAATTTCGATTACAGCCCTAGTGGTGGAGAAACAAGACACTTGTGCGAGGAACCAAAGAAACCAATGATCGCGCACGTGATCTATGCGGCAGCAGTGGTGAGAGGGCAATGAGTCACAGTGGTCCGCTTTCGGAAATTGTGCTATAGCCGTCTCGGGAGTACTTTATTGAAAAAAACAAAACAATAAAAATCCCATCCTTATTTTGTTGATCGCATGATATCCAATTCGCATAGTAAAAACAGGTGATATAAGAATAATTACCTGTAATTGTAGACTACATGTATTTATATTTTAGACGCATACCTCTAAGGTAACATACCAATTAAAAGAAGGCATGGAGTCTTCAAAAACTTTTAAGACGACCATGTTTATTGTTGTATTTGCGGAATACAAATATTTTTCATGGGAATGTCTGTTTTGTTTAGACTATTTTCACATTTTCCCGTATGATACAAACAAATTGTAGAATAAACATGTGATTTAATGTTGGTTTATTCAAGTCCGGTTGTACTGAGTGTCCTTTTTAATAAATTGGTTTGTTCATTCTATCCCTTAAAGAAAATTTGGGTACGTTTCCCTCAAATGATAATTAATGAGTGTAGTCAAATGTGGACTGCTTAAATGGGTAGAAAGATGCAATGACAGTTAAAAAGCCCTTAAACTAATTTCAACTAATTTAGTTGACACAATACAAAGCTACGATTCATTTAACAAATCAATTAGGTTTATGTGCATACTTTTAACTACTTCTGCATAAAACAAATTTTATATGCTCTTTATATTAATACTTTTTAGATTTTCGTCAAAGTATTAATTTCAAAATGGAGATCTGTAAAACAGGAAGTTAGCTATATATAAAAACTTTATTTTTATTGGCAGTGTTTTTTTTATAATCCATAGGTTTTTGAGGGGGTTGGAGATGGGGGTTTGAAACGCGGTGGAAAGTTTTTTACTAATAAAACTTTGTTGACAAAGGGTAAGGAAGGATGTGGAGTCCTCCACTCCACCCTCACCCCCTCACAAACACACTTACCACAAAGTAACTGCGGGTCTATGAGATGCTTGCTTGCTCTATGTAAATATTAAGAATACAAAGGCGTTTCAAGATTTCTCTCTTCGCTCACAGAAATATAGAGACGGAAGAGCATAATATATGATACAGGTAAACAAAAATATATTCTCTAGAAAGGTTTAAAAAAAAGAGAGAGAGAGAGAGATTATAAAAATTCAAACGCTGACGTGCAGTCGAGCTGTAATAAAAATATAATAATTTTAACAACCTTTTTAACCAGCTTCGGTTGCCCTGCCGATAACGGAGAGAAAGGGGTTCAAATTAATATGGGTCAGGTGTAAATACGATGGATTTTCCAAAATAGTTTTCCAGACTTCCTCCACGCAAATGCGGGTACACTTAATCGAAATTCAACTTTACTAATCACTAACACATTAGTAAGACGCCATGCTATTGCTTTTAACTTATAATATTGGAGAAATACAATAGCTAGTTAGAGCTCTATATTATGTTTTAAAAGTAGTTTCTTAAAAATAAAAATAAAATTTAATTTGCAAATATAAATATTTTTTATAAATCAAGTTAGCTATTGAGTGTTCCTTTTGACAATATCCGATTTATTTGTCAATGTTAGAGGTTGAACTTTGTTTGATTCGTGTTCAAGTGCAAAGAATGTGTGTGTTGACAGAGAAAGAGAGAAAGACCGCGTGTGAGAGAGAGAGAGAGAAGGAGGTAAAGAGTTAAGACTTTGTGTACTCAGGAGACTCCAGTACGTGTTTACTTCACCCACATGTTAATGTGATTCATTCCTAGGTGGTCTCTCTCTTTACCGGACAGCGCGAGCGCAATACGAGTCCACAAACAACAGTACCTACCTTTTGAATTCTTTTGTTGAGCCCTTTCTTCCCCTCCTATCTCAGTCCCCTCCTACACACTCTTTAACACCACCACCTTCCATAACCTTCTTCAACCCAACACACACACCCAAGTTAACTTTTGCGTAGCAATCAACTCTTGCGGAGTCGTTTACTCGGTTAATTGCTGTACAGATATGTTCATGGAAATACAAGTATTGAAGATATTAAAGAGGTGTGAAGTTTTAAAAAGCTCAGCTCATGATGCATTTTTTTTCGTTTCCAGATTTTTGAGCCTGATAATGCCCGCTTTGGTGGTCTCGTGGTCTAAAGGCGTCACTATCGCATTGTACTAGATTGCCAATGACGTGGAGATTGAGGTTTGAATCCCAGTCGGGTGTATCGAGTTTTTATTTTCTTTTATTAAATTTACCTCCAGTCAAATATGGGTATATTTCCTTTTAATTTGACCTTCATAATTACTATCAAATTTTTGTAAATAATCGGTTACCTCGAACTGATATAAAGACGCACTGCATACACACACACACACACACACACACACATTGTTATTACCAATCGTCAGTTCATTGAGGATGAGGTAACGCACATATTTAAATAAATACGCGAGGTGTGAACTGTTCTAAAACTGGCTAATTTAATGACATGAAATTAGTATATACAAAACTTAACGTCATCAAGTCGGAATAATTCTAACTCCTTAGACAATGCGGCCCCCTGGCGAGTGGAAAATAAATTATTGAATAATCTTCGAATATTGAGTGGATATTTTTTTCACTGCCACATTAAATATTTATAATTGTTATTTGAAAACTTTATGTATTTATATTTTGTTACCATATGTACTTATACTTCGTTCTGTTTTAGTTAAAATTATCAACTTCTACATTATAAATTGAATCACATGCATCATAAATTATAATAGTTTAAAAAATCATATATTAGATTTGATTTTTTAAAGCGTATAATAGACTTTTATAAAACCGCTAATTCTAATAACAAATGGAAATAATCGTTAAGGCAAATGTTCCCATGGAATAATTAATGTTAAGCAGAATTTTACTTTAATATATCAGACAATCGTTTAATCATGCTGCGTATTTTTAATTATCCAACTCTAGCTATAAAATAAAGCTATAAATAACGACTCAATTTGAACGCGCTTGTCAATGACAGACTAAAAGAAAAGTAAAAAAAAAGTAATAATCGTAAACCAAAATATGTAGTCGCGTTGAATTTTATTCCCAGGAGGAAAAAAAAACTTTTCATTGAATCTTAGTAAACTTATGTGTCTGACCAAATGTTGCAGTTTACTCTTCATCATCTTTATGGTGCGTTGAAACTGGAGTAACATCGTAAAATAAAAAACTTATTTCTTTTTTTTTTTCTCGCACTGGTTTTTACACAATGTTCACCTTTCCACTTGCATGAAATATCGGTTTGTTTCTTTGTCTAGTGAATTGTAAGGAACAGCAAGTGATGTAATTGTGGAAAAGTTGCTTTAATATATTTCTCTCCTCGTATTCTGTCGGTGGTTTGGAACGGTCTGTTTACTATGAATGTTGGTGCGCCTGTCTTGTGAATAATGAACGCCACCTGGTTTGTAAAGAACGCTAGATGGTACAAACATTTTATATTCCAGTGTTGCCACTAGAGAAAAAAAAGTTGATACATATATATATATATATATAATTTTACACACACGTATAAACCCATTTTAATAGAAGCTTTTTAAAATAAATACCTTTTTTTCTGTTTTTGTTCGTTTGTGCATTTGGCATGTTTTCAAAGAGCTGTAAAACCAATTTGTTCGTCAAGCTCGAATCGTTGTGAAAGTTATCCAAATTTCAGGTTTATCTAGCATGGCTTGCCAGTGATTGGGTGGGAGGTCAGAGTTCGAATTACGGCTGAGTGTACTATTTTTTATTTTCCCAACTGGCATTCCTTTCTCCCTTCTACAAAAATGGTCAACTTATTTAAACCAATTAAATAATGTTAAACGTTTTGATTTAGCTTTGTGATAACACATTTTTAGTTTATTTTGAGGTAAAAACTTGAATAAAGCCGGTTGTTTCATACATAAATCGTCTTACTCTTTTGAAATGAATAAGGTATGTTCTATGTTTTAGTATTTCCTATTTGCCTGATACCAAACAGCAGTGTTAATGTAATAATATACTATAATTTTTTTACTTTAAAACAATTGGGAAGCTTAATTAAATATACGTTACAGTAGGTTTAATGTATGTTTTTTAATTTTATTCGCTTATTGTTTTGCACACTGTACAAACTACATAGTAAACTACTTACTGAATTTATTCATTCCTTAGCTATCATTATACTTCATACAATACTGTACAGTACTGCAATTAGAAGTTTGTAATACGAATGCTTGATGTGCATATTCACAAAGAATAAATTATCTACAAACAACACGATTTAAAAAAATTCCAAGTAACAGATATTTTATAATAACCGACATTTTGTAATCCCAAAGGTAATTACGCTATTAATTAATCCGCCTCAATTCAGTGAGAAAGTATCGATCGCTACCAGGCCAAATTGCTTAAAATATAATGATGTATGTCGTTTTTTTTTGGAAATACGATATTTTGTATAATACAATACTCCCTTTTGCTCTTCTACTATAACCACTCTTTGTTATATCATTGAGAAAGAAGGTAAAGTAAACTACAAAAACTTCTAAGGTAAAGAGGAAAGCTCGCTGCTAGATCTAAATATCTTTAAAAAATTTGTTGTAAACTTACCAAAAAATTACTATCCTTGTTAGAGGAAATCTAAATCTAAATCCCTTTTTCATCAAGCCTAGTCTTATATCTCCGCAAACATGCTTAAAAATTCGTTTAAAATTAGCTATTGTAATAAATATTCACAAATTTTTATTATATTAATAAAACTCAAAAGTATAGGGTTATTAAGGCAAATGATCACTGTTTGAATCTTTCGACTTTATTTTGGCGTGAACAATATTTTGAAATAATGTATCGTAGAAATGAAATATTGTGTTAGAGCTGAACGCTCACGTGGTAATTTCTCGCCTACTGAGGCGCCCCTTTATGAGATTTCGCTGTTTATGGTTTTCTTGGACTTTTGATAGTTGAAGTACCGATACATATAAATGTACTTGAAAGCAGTTCGTAATAAGCTGTCCGAGTAATAGAATCTCATTAACTTACTATGGAGACTGCGTACGAAGCTATAAACTGCAATAAGTACACACACTACTTGGACTAAAGTAATTAAAGGTTCAGAAGACTTGATTGAAGAATGCAATAAATGTACTGGCTTCCACACTCCTCTCCAAAGGTATTAAAAAAAGGACTCGCGTGGATAAGGTTGTTTTAATATTGATCATGTCTACGAACGCGCTCTCAGACAATCACAGGGATAACCTTGGTTCGACTACAACGTGCAGATATAAACTCAACTCAAATTACCGATACCTTAGAATGAATGAATGGAACTTATGTTACTATAGCCCTAAGGGGGGAAGGGAACAAGTGTTTGCTCCTTCTTTTTATAACAACATTTTTTTTTCAGCCAAAATAATTGAGTAATATTTCAGTACTTACGTTTAGTCTAATTTTCAACACAAAAGGTTCTTGAATATTTGTAATTAGCTGGTTTAATTTAAAAATAAAGATAAAATAACCTGTACAAATTCCAATAGGCTCATGGTATATTAAAAATCTGTCGATTTTAATATGTTAAGATTGTTAAAATAAATGTATATACTGAAATAATTTTTTTTTTACTTTGTTTACAAATGTTTTGTTTTATAAAAACCGTAAGAAGCTACCTAAACTTACGTTCCCTGACACCCCATCAAAAAATCTTTCTAGTTCGCAAATTGTTTTCAAATAGAGAATGTTGAGTGATTCAGAAATCACTCCAATTCACTTACTATTTAGGCTTAGATTTTGTTAAGAACTTGTAAACAAATTTGTCTCTAATTGAAGAAAACACCATACTCCAGTTTCACGAAAAATTTAATCGTACCTATGATTTTGGTTTAATGTATATCTGAAAGAATTAATAGGGCCTATAAAACATCTAGGAATTGTTTTTAAGTTGTTCGTTCGGTTAGGTTCATGTTTGTATGTCTCGTAACATATTCTATCTCGCTACAAATGAACACGCCTGTGGTAGATTACATTATTGACGAGAAGCTGTTCAGCTCCTTGGTATGACTACAATATTTACTGCTGTTGGTGTGATACTCGCCTCTGTGGTTACTTTACTGCTGTTGGTGTGATACTCGTCTCTCTGGTTACTTTACTTCTGCTGGTGTGATACTTGCCTCTGTGGTTACTTTACTGCTGCTGGTGTGATACTCGTCTCTGTGGTTACTTTACTGCTGTTGGTGTGATACTCGTCTCTGTGGTTACTATACTGCTGTTGGTGTGATACTCGCCTCTGTGGTTACTTTACTGCTGCTGGTGTGATACTCGTCTCTGTGGTTACTATACTGCTGCTGGTGTGATACTCGTCTCTGTGGTTACTTTACTGCTGTTGGTGTGATACTTGCCTCTGTGGTTACTTTACTGCTGTTGGTGTGATACTCGCCTCTGTGGTTACTTTACTGCTGCTGGTGTGATACTCGTCTCTGTGGTTACTATACTGCTGTTGGTGTGATACTCGTCTCTCTGGTTACTTTACTGCTGCTGGTGTGATACTCGTCTCTCTGGTTACTTTACTGCTGTTGGTGTGATACTCGTCTCTGTGGTTACTTTACTGCTGCTGGTGTGATACTCGCCTCTGTTGTTACTTTACTGCTGCTGGTGTGATACTAGCCTTTGTGGTTACTTTACTGCTACTGGTGTGATACTAGCCTTTGTGGTTACTATACTGCTGCTGGTGTGATACTTGCCTTTGTGGTTACTATACAGCTGCTGGTATGATACTTGCCTTTGTGGTTACTATACTGCTGCTGGTGTGATACTCGCCTTTGTGGTTACTGTACTTCTGCTAGTGTGATACTCGTCACCGTGGTTACTTTACTGCTGCCGGTGTGATACTCACCTTTGTGGTTACTGTACAGCTGCTGGTATGATACTTGCCTTTGTGGTTACTATACTGCTGCTGGTGTGATACTCGCCTTTGTGGTTACTGTACTTCTGCTGGTGTGATACTCGTCTCTGTGGTTACTTTACTGCTGCCGGTGTGATACTCACCTTTGTGGTTACTATACAGCTGCTGGTATGATACTTGCCTTTGTGGTTACTATACTGCTGCTGGTGTGATACTCGCCTTTGTGGTTACTGTACTTCTGCTAGTGTGATACTCGTCACCGTGGTTACTTTACTGCTGCCGGTGTGATACTCACCTTTGTGGTTACTGTACAGCTGCTGGTATGATACTTGCCTTTGTGGTTACTATACTGCTGCTGGTGTGATACTCGCCTTTGTGGTTACTGTACTTCTGCTGGTGTGATACTCGTCTCTGTGGTTACTTTACTGCTGCCGGTGTGATACTCACCTTTGTGGTTACTGTACAGCTGCTGGTATGATACTTGCCTTTGTGGTTACTATACTGCTGCTGGTGTGATACTCGCCTTTGTGGTTACTGTACTTCTGCTGGTGTGATACTCGTCTCTGTGGTTACTTTACTGCTGCCGGTGTGATACTCACCTTTGTGGTTACTATACAGCTGCTGGTATGATACTTGCCTTTGTGGTTACTATACTGCTGCTGGTGTGATACTCGCCTTTGTGGTTACTGTACTTCTGCTAGTGTGATACTCGTCACCGTGGTTACTTTACTGCTGCCGGTGTGATACTCACCTTTGTGGTTACTGTACAGCTGCTGGTATGATACTTGCCTTTGTGGTTACTATACTGCTGCTGGTGTGATACTCGCCTTTGTGGTTACTGTACTTCTGCTGGTGTGATACTCGTCTCTGTGGTTACTTTACTGCTGCCGGTGTGATACTCACCTTTGTGGTTACTTTACTGCTGCTGGTGTGATACTAGCCTTTGTGGTTACTGTACTGCTGCTGGTGTGATACTCGCCTTTGTGGTTACTGTACTGCTGCTGGTGTGATACTCGCCTCTGTGGTTGATTACGCTGCTGTTGGTGTGAAATCCGTCCCGCATCACTAGTTTTTCTCTTTATCACCGCGTCTTACTATCTATTCAAGTTATACATACATCTGATAATTTCTTTAATGGGGTAAAGACGATAAAGGAAGCATTTTATAGGTAATCCACCTATATTTGCATGGAAAGAGAGTGGGAAACCGTTTATTAAAAACCAACATCAGTAGACCTGACCGCGGTTTTAACCCTGATCTTCCATTTTCATCAGGTAGTCTAGCACGAGAGTGGGGTCTTAGACCATTCGGCCACTGAAGCGCGTCGCATCACTGCTAAATGTGCATTTGCTATCGAGTCTACACTTATTGTTGATATAATTAACAGTTACTAAAATCCGCCATAGAGGGCACAAAAATCAACGCACCAGTCACGTTTAATTCAATTTGATAGTGATGGGAAAACTGTGGTTCTAATCGCTGCTGGGTGTATAAGTGATTTCTCCTAAATATTCTCATTTTTCCCTCACGCAAATGTCAGTACATTTTCTCAAAATGGTTTGTTTCTCAAATCATATATCGATACTCTGGAAGGGTTTTTAGACGCGGTGGACATAAAAGTAGGAGTAGTAAAATAAATCACTTAAATCAAGGAAAAAAACAAGCACACACCCGTTTAACGTCAAGCTTCAAGATGTTTCATTAAAACTTATCTGCACGAAGTAATCGGTGTTGCCAAATCTCAAGGCTGGAGGCGTGTATGTGTATGTATATATATATATATGTATATAAAGAACCCCCTCTATCCAACCCCCTCCTGAGCAGGAATCTCACACAGCATCTCACGGAAGGTGGCGAGGAAGTGAGCTGGCTAGCAAGCAGCAAGCCGTCTGTCAGAAGAGGGCCAGTGAGCTGGACAGGTAAATTGGTCTGATGGCGGTAATCATGAGCCGGTAGTGGGCCCCGGTTCTACTGTGGAGCTGCTACCACTTGATAGCGACTCCCACACGCCAACCCGTGAGGCACGCGAGACTATCACACCGATACATCAGTAGTTGCTATAGAGATAGTCCAACAAACGTCACCTCTAAACAGAAATATATTACGAATATTAGGGGTAGTACTTTAATAATGGTTTTATCTAGCTTTGTATGGTTTATGTTTAAAATAAAAAAGATTTAGAGAAATTATTGATTTAAGGTGGAAGGGAACAAGAGTCTAGGGCAATATTTATGCAGTTTTTATATAAAAACTTTTTTTTTGACAAAAGAAATCGATAAATCCTCCGGTTGAAACATAGGCCTTTAGTTTAGTTTTCTTTTCATGATAACCTTAAAAGTTATTGAATATATGTCGTGGTTGTCATGGAATTTAATGACAGTCTTTTTCTCTTAATTTAAAAGCTTTCCCCATCTAATGCCAGCGTGCTTTTGACAGATATTCAACAACTGTTGATATTATCGTATGAGAAAAATTAAACTCTATGTTTATACTGGAGCAATATTTGATTTATTTTGGCCAAAAAAGTGTTTCTATAAAAACTGCAAACACCAAGTCAAGTCATGCTATTTACGGCTGTCACTTCTGACATAGTAAATGGATATTTATAAGATGCTCTTCCTATGAAAATTTGACTGTACTTTTCCGGGCTATCCGTATATTTTACACTGGTGGAATAGGGGCGAGGAAGGTAGAGTTTAGCGAAAATATATTTGCCTTTACTTGAATAAATTGTGGGGAAAAAACCCCCACAAAAAATCACCTTCAATACACCTGGTCGAGATTTGAGTTCCACCTTCACGCCCCTCATCCCCCTTCCATCACCGGCAAACCGGACTTGATGAACTTAACTTTTAATTTACGTACCCACAAATTCAGGTAATTACATTTTTAATAAATGATTAATTTGTCTTAGTTTAAGAAGGTATATATCGTTATTTATTGCTTTCTTAACCTCTATCTTTGTCGTTTCTCTTTCTTTTGGCAGCGAGAATTAAATAAATAGTCCTGGATGATCTAGCTAAGAGAGATTTGTGGCCACTGCCTATGAAATATGACTTCTTTATGGCTGCCAGTTGTGTAATAAAGTGATACGGTATACATGTTTAGATGGCTACCTAAGCGATTGCCATTATAATTGGGCAATGTTCAAAAGCTGTGACCTAGCTCAGGAAGTAGAACGTATTCTTCAAGTCTATTTCAGTTCCCTTTGGAATAATTTCACATCATCCTCCTGCGATAATACTGTAGAGTAGTGAATGTTAAGAAGGAGGGGACTTTAAAAAAAAAGTGACAGAGGCGTAGCATTAGGTTGTGCAACCTATGAAAAAGAAAGATGAGAAATCCAATTGAGTGTCACGCCCACAAACTAATTATATGATCACGTTTCTAGCATTCCTCTTTTCCATTCTTTATTTTAGTGTTTTTTTTAGTTATATTTAGTGTTGTGAGTTTGTTACGTTTGCCTTGTTACAAGTTCCAATTCCCCTTAATCCCACCAAGAGTTAAATATTGCTCTAGTGTGCAGTAATTATTATACACCGAAAACAGACTTGAATTTATTTTTGATAACACTAAATCACATATTTAAGTAAGTCACTTTGATATTATTCTTATTTTGAGATTTAGTCTTAATATTTTAGTTACTGTCGTCATAACATAATATTATTTTAGGATTAAGCCATTTTAAAACTTTATTTCACCTTTGGCAATTTTTTTGTATCGTGTTTTTTTTTAATTTAATTTTTTTTTTGTGGGGCTTTATTTTTCATTTGTTTCGTTATCTTTCGCACGAAAACATTCCTGAGGTGAGTTATTATTATGAAACACCTTCAGTTTTAGTTCCAGACGAAGGAGCTTTGCGTGGTGGAGCGTAAAGTGCACAGACATGAGTGTCTGCTCTTAGAGACTCAGATTATCGAGTAGGACACGAACTCTCTCGGAAATTGAGAAACTTGTACTGACCAAATATATCATACCATCTGCAGTTTTAATAAATTAGGGTTTTGGAATAATTAAAACGGGTATTTATGCTTGATTTTATTTAAAACATATTAAATTATATCAGTGGCCTGTCGTAAAGTGTTGCCTGGGTAATCAGCATGTGATTGTTCACACTCCTCAGTAGAACACTCATTGGTCGAGTGTCGAGAGGAATACATTCCTGTGTGAGGTATGCAGATCAAAGCATATGTATGATTGGTGTTAATAGGGGCCCAAGTGGGCGAGACCACATCGTAAGTACAGTTTTAACAAGGTCTGCTTCCCTTGGAACACTCCATGACACGCCACAGCATTATATAGTTCTATTGAAATGATTGTTATCCGGTTGTCGCTCAGTAAGCCAAATTAAATATTTACCAAGTATTATCTAGGAAAGCCATCGTATCATATATATATATATACACACACCAGGAACACTAAGGTCGACAATATACAGTGTATATATATATATATATATATATTCTCCTGGTGAAAAGTACTTGCCTTCCGATGTACGTGGGTTCACACCCAGCCGAGATCAACGCATTTTTCTTGAGCGATAAAAAATCCGTAGAACAACTTCCTACGAAACGCTACCGTTGGTCCCTTATTTATTGTGATATGTAAAAGAACCTTGGAAGGTATGTGAAATATCATCTGGCAAACTTTGTAGACCTTTTTGATCTCGCTCATAGAAATTAAGTGTGTAAGGTAACGGGGAACCACTAAATTTACTAAACTTCCTTAGTACATGGGAATTCTACCAGATAGTGCAGGTATCACTAACCAGCCGAAGGGCTGAGTGCATTCACAGTCTCGCATGGATAGAAATCTCATCAAACCAACCTTTGGGTTGTTGACTTAAGAAGAAGATAATGTATGTTCGGTATATATTAAAATGCATAAAGTAAATAAATTATAGATTCTTGTACTTCACAAACTGAGTTTTGAGATTAATTTTACATTAAACCATAGTAAAGTATCATTACTTGCAGCAGACATAATTTTTAATGTTGATAAATAGACAGTAAAAAAACGGTGTGCTTAAGGATTAAATGTCAAGATTTTCTATTTTAGTTAACCGGTGATGGAAAGGTACGGGCTAGAATCTTGGTCTGATATACTGGTGGTGTTTTTCCTTTAATTATTCCCCAATCTCCTTACACCCAAATGTGTAAACATTTCCTTACAATTTCTAAATTCGGATAATCTGGGTGGGTAGTAAGACGCAATGCAAGGAAAAAAAGAACATAACTAGAAATGTTAGTTATGAGGGCGTATCAACATCCAAACTTTCCCTTCCCATAATTCCTACCAACAATTTGTAGAATTTATATCATTGTGTATACAGTAACGAATTTTGTGATACTCATTTTACGAGTAGTTTAGTCTTTCAATACTCCCCCCTCCTACCCCCCCTTGCTCTTCACCATACCTCCTTTTTTTTCCTTTTCATTTTACATTCCATGTTTGCTTCGTAGGCGTTTTATAATCCTTCCCATCCTAAATAGCACATGTATGTAAACATGTCATTAAGTGGTGGACTCACAGACACTTGGATAGCCCTAGCCAATCTTTAAACGCTCCTTTAGCCAGGGTGTTGTCACCAACAGAAAACCTTGTGCTAGCGATAGTAGTAGTAATAATAACAATAATGCTCTAATTATTTCACGTGCCAGTTAACTATGGGATGTAATTGCGCACCTAAACATGGTAAGGAGGACGTTTATTTTTATTATTTAATTATTGTTTTGAAAACGTTTTTTTTTGTCTAAGAAAGTTGATTGAGAAGAACACTGGTAAGGGTATGTTTTTAAAATACATGTGGCCGAGCATGTCATTAGGGGAGGCATCTAATTTATTGATAACGTTGAAACAGAAGGAAGGAGGGTTGGAGACATCTTACGGGATGATAGCTCTGCTGTTAGATTTTGATTACATTTTACCATAATGGGGTGTAGTATCTTTAAAATCATGGTGTGTGGGTGCTATGCATATTAGAATACTTATAATTTATTACTTTTATCATAATCCAACAGCCATAAGTATTATAACCCTAACTCTTTTTTTGTCAAATAAATAAGATCTGTCGAAAGAAATATTAAAATTAATTGCAAAAATCAGTTTAACTATTATTTATTATTTACTCTGTGAAATATTATGAATAAGATATTTAGTTAAAAACTAGTTCAGTCGTATATAAATATTATGAATCGATAAAATTGTAATATCTAGAATATCTAGGGGGAGTTACAATATTTTATTCTCTCCAAAAGTGAATTCCAATGAAAATATTTGCGGTGGTCGAAGTATGTTCAACATGAATGAATGCTATTACCAACTTATCCGAAGAAGTAGGCTTGGGAGGGTAGTTTAAAAGTTCATATGCGCTAACGTGAAAAATAGGGAGGGGACGAAACAAGAATTTATAGTGATAGATAACAAACCGTAAACCATATTTTGATCCAAAAAAGGAATGAGGCGACTGGGGAGCAGAGGAGGTTACATAATTATGAGTGAAATACCCTGTACTCATCACAAAACATTGCGGGGGTAACCTAATATTTTAAATTACGGTTGGCAGTAAGTACACGCAGAGTAAACGGAAGATTCTAGAACCTTGTTCAGGGTATTGACTGGGAAACCCAAAGCGAAGAGACTTTTGGGGAGACCCAAACGTAGATAAGAGAATAATATTAGAATGGACCTGAAAGAGATAGGGTGTAATGAGGTGGACTAGATAGAACTATCTCAAGATTAGAGATAGGGTGTAATGAAGTGGACTAGATAGAACTAGCTCAAGATAGAGATAGGGTGTAATGAGGTGGACTGGATAGAACTAGCTTAAGATAGGGATAGGGTATAATGAGGTGTACTAGATATAACTAGCTCAAGATAGGGATAGGGTGTAATGAGGTGGACTGTATAGAAATAGCTCAATATAGAGATAGGGTGTAATGAGGTGGACTAGATAGAACTATCTCAAGATAGGAATAGGGTGTAATGAGATGGTATTGATAGAACTAGCTAAAAATAGGGGTAGGTGGCGTTCTTTTGAAGTGTGGCAATTAACTTTTGAGATACTAATGCCATAGAGTAAATAAGTAAACCACCTCCAGTAATCTTTTTAAGATTACACTCTCAATTTTTCCATCATAAGCAATTTAGTCATTTGCTGTTTTGACAACGTAAAACACGTTAACATTGGTACGAGTACTTCCTAATCCAAATTGTGCACGTATTTTTTTCTACACACAATCATTGAGTTGAGTTCAACTGCTCCGAAGATTGAAACTGTTACCTGATCTCTTGTTTTACAGGATGTCAAAGAAACCTTGATAAAATGTTTAAAATAGCACTTAATGTGCAGTTGTGTGACGTCACGTAACAGTAGACGAAACAAGGCAAAAAAAAAATGGCAAGAAGGCGTTTACCGTGGCGATTTCAGGGAGGAGTCTTAGGAAGTACCTCGACAAACTTATCTCTCTTTTCATCAACTATCATCACCATCATGATCATCATGACCATCATCATCAAGATTACCCCTCCCGCCTCTCCATACTCAACCCCTTCTCTCTCTACCTTTCTCACAATTTCCCTGGTCTTAAAAACAAGTCCATCCCACTGCCACTATCATTATCTAGGAGACTTTTATAAGAGAGACTGTGCGCATGCGTACTCTCTCTCTCTCTCTCTCTCACACACACACACACACACAAACACACAGCGGTCGTTGTTTTTAATAACTCTACCAGGCCTTACTTACCAGCATAGCTTGTGGTCAACCTTCCTTTTTTTGCTTGATATCGTTCTTAAGGCTGTTTCACACCATCCACCTGATTTAGGATCTTTTGAGTTAATTTGACCTCGCTAAGGTTACAAGACACACATTTAGTTTCCAGTTATACTGGATGAAACGTTTAGTACATTTAAATTTTCAAAGAAAGGGTCTTTTAAATAATACAAACATATTTTTATGTGGCTGGAATTGATAATATTTTACTATTTTATTCAAGTTATTTTACAAGCATTGATGAGATATATATATCTATCAAATGTGACAGCTTCAGATCACATGACATAACGGGTAATTAACAATCTAAGGGGGGGGGGGTACAAAAAAACACCCTCAGTATACTCTAACGGAATTCTAACATCAACAAATCAGTCCCTGGCAAACCAGAAGATAGTAGAATTTTTAAAACACAAGTTAAAAAATTGTGATTGCCAATTCATTAATGTAAAAATCACGATGAATCAAGTTGAATTTAGGTTTGCTTATGTTACATACTTACGGAGAATAAAAACAAAATTTTGGCTAAAATCTTATTATTGACGTTTAGAGGCGCATCTACACGAAACATTCATTAACACCTAAATAAATATGTGTGTTTGTTCGTGTGTGTGTGTGTGTGTGTGTGTATGTATGTATGTGTCTTACCGCTAGAGCTCCAAAGTCAAGAAACCTAGAAAGCAAAAACTTGAAGTACGTGCTTAGGGAAGCCTGTAGTGTTCTCTTGTGATTTTTTATTTTACTTTTTACTTTTATTGCAAACCTGATGCTATAAATCACACTATAAACCTTAAATTCGCAATCAATATGTATAGTTTAACCTTATTGTTAATTTTTTTTGTCTGGCTCGATCATTGAGGAAGTATATTTGTTGGGCGCAAAGCCCGAAAACGGCCAATGGACGTATTTTTTGCTCAATCCTAAGATTGGACGTTTTAACATGACCTAAGCCCGAGCTAAGCCAAGCTACGCTTTGGCCGTCTCCTAACAGTAAAACGCAGGATTGTGCAATTACTAAACGACCAAAGCTTGAAATAATAGTTTAGTTCGTTTCTTGACCAAACTGAGCGGGTGACACGCGTCCACTTTTGAGTAACCACGTGACTTCAAGAGGGCAAGTTGATCTCATTCATATGCAAATAGAACTGGAGAGAAATTACAAATGAATTAACAAATTTCAAGACTACCTGACTAAATTTTGTTTTTGAGGCCTAGCCTAACGATTGTATTTTCAACTTTGGTCGTTTAGTAATTGCGCAATCCTAGGTGTGGTTGTTTGGACACAGACAAAGATTGAAATTGAATAGAACTTTGGTCTTTGGCCATTTTCACATTTTCAAACGTCAAAAAAAAAAAACAAAAAAAAACGCCCACTGGCCGTTTTCGGGCTTTGTGTCAAACATATCAACTTCAAATCTGAGGAGAAATTACTGACTAAATCTTAACAGTAAATCCCAAATCCGAATGATTTTTGTTTCGTTCAGTTTATTTCGTATTCAAACTAGTAGATATATATATAAAAAGTTTCTTTGGCAAACTACACAGGTGACGTTCCATATCTTTATTTGATTCTATCTTAATTTACAGTGTTAATCATTTATTCGAACAAATGACTTCTCTCATTAAAAGGCAGCTGAAACCATATATAAATGAAATATAATGTATACTTGTGTGTTAACACTGAAACTTCAGGACAAATAAACATCGTATAAGTAAGCTGCTTAGAGAAATCTGATGGTGTGTAACTAAGATCTTTTTACTTTTACTTCTATTAAGAGTTTAACGACTCAGACCGCTTTACAACTGGTGTGAGTAGCTCCAAATTCAAGAAACCTAAAAATCTGAAATATTGCATACTTACTTTAAGAAACCCGAAGGTGTGAACCCCAAGTATTTAAATAATTATGTAATTGATCCTGATGGTTTAAGCCTAATATGCACTTGGAAACATTGTTTGCAAGCATTGTTTCTCGATGTTTACGAAATATTTCCTGTTGATCACAAACCTAGGGTAACAGTTTGAAAACACGAGAAACATATTGTGTGCCGTAAACAGTTAAACAAACATGGTTTCACGTCTTTAGTTCAGAAGGTGAAGCTTGATTTACACATTCGCCTAAAATAGAAAGCAGAATCTGCCTCAGTGGTGCAGCAACACACACGATGTATGTTGACCCATGATGTATCACAACGCTAACTTAAAACAGCTGATTATCAACATATTTTATAGTGAATAATCATATGCTTTAGATCATTATCATCATGGATGTTTTCAAATTGAACCCCAGTCGGGTGTTCTAAGGGTGGTTTTTTTAAAATAATTTTCCACGTTCCCTCCACATAAATGTCGATACACTTGTTTTAAAGTCAACTTTCCTCATAGCTCATTAGCATAATTAGTAAATAGGCGTGTCGCCCAAAAGAGCAGTAATACGCAGTGAAGTTAAAAAAAATCCATTTTAGACAAAATCTTTACATTTTAGGGGCTCAACGCCTTTATGTTTAAGGATTATAATATTTAATGGCTTAAGTTTTATAAACATTTACAATATAATTTTTTTTAAATAAAACAAATTTTATAAAATATTTTGATCCAAATTTTAAAAATAAGCATGGTACGTTTGTATTTTTTAGAATCTACATCCATTGCAAACCTGTTGCACTAGACACCGTGACAATCGATTCAGGTAACTAAAAAAAATCTCAGAAACATAGAAAGTGGAAAATTAGAATGGGCCTTAATTGAATATATTCTTTTGCACACATTGAAAGCCTGACTTCTTAAACCACGATATTCCTAGTGCAGGTGAAATCAAAACTAAGAAACACATAAATCCGAGACTCGATAAAACTACTTACTAATGTAATAATAATTCAGGAAACTTTCTGAATTGCACTTTGGGCGTTTATTTTTACTTTATTTATATTGCAAGCCTGGTGCCGACTCCTTGATCAAGTTTGCGAGTAGTTATAAAACTAATTCACTTAGAAAGCTGAAATTTTGAACACGTTCTGAGGGAAAGGTGAAGGAAGGTGTGCAGATTTAAAAAAATAATTTATTATTAGATTACGAGCTAGAGGACTTAAGCTGAGAATGTAGAGGAGGCGAGATTATGTCAGTGTTTTTACAGTCCTTGTATTATAACATTTTTTTTGTTAGTTTATCATTCTTCATCTGGTGACCTCAACTTTTCTTGAATATCTGTCAAGGGTGTCCTAGAATGTAATGACAACTTTTATCCTTAATTTAAAACGTTTCTTGTCTAATGCCACTATTATAGTGACATATATATTCAACAACTGTTTAGGTCATCATGTGAAGAAAATTAAACTTCAGGTTTCTACTCAAGCAATATTTGATTTATTTTGGCGAAACAATGTGTTCCTCTAAAAACTGCAAGATCACTTGCCCTATCTCGCGTCCCCTTCCACCCCATCTTAAATCGCGTGACTCCTGGTATGTGTTGTTAAAAATATATCTAATATGGTTCATTATCAGTATGTGCTGTTTAGTATAGAAAGTGATTTGTTTTGTATCTTAATCAATAACCAAGGAGAGATTGCAACCTTAAATACAAATAAAATTCACGAGGCTATCTTTTTATTCCAGGTCACTTGCTAGTAATTAATATAACTCGCTCTATTGAACCCATAAAGCCTTATTACTCTCTTCATTATTCTTAAAACATGCTACGCAAGGAACAAAGATAGAGAAATACACGATTAAAAAAACAAGAGTAGGGGTGAAAGGAACGGTTGAAGAGATACAGTTGAGAAAACTACTTTGGCTTGGAATAATTACTTACGAGAGTTATGGGCCAACATTTCCAGAGGGGTGGAGTGTGAGGGAGCTTGAAGGGTTGGGATACATCGAACAGTTGGAAGTTAGATAAGAACAGAGAGTGTTTAGCCCCTCTGGATAGGCTCCTCCTACTCTCAATGTGGAGATTGGTTATTGGCAGACAGAGATAGAGATATATCTTACTACCACCTTACTTAATTATGTTCCATGGATGTGACCAATGTGTCTGCTAAACGCCACGCCTGGCCCAAGCACAAGTTCATACAGTTACATTTATGTCAACCATTCCCCCCTGGACCCACTCCACCCACATATTACTAACCGTTCGGGTTTTACACATACATTAAGGCGAGAGCACAAGGGACGTGAGAATGTATAAGTGTTTTTGCAGTTTTTATAGCAAAATATATTTTTCTCAAAATAAATCAAATCTTATTTCAGTAAAAACATAGAGTTAATGGTGACCTCAATAAGTTGTTGAACATCTGTCATAGGTGTCCCACAAATGTTGAGGTCACCGGGAGAGTAAAATTAAACTTAATGGGGTGACATTTTATTTATTTGTGGAGAAAAAAAAAGTGTTGCTATAAAAATTGTAAAAGCACTTATATTTTCTCATGTCCGTTACGAACACACCTTAATTATAAAGCTTTGTCGTTCGTGTTAAACTAAATAACACTGCAATGTATATCTGATTTAACACAAACACTCAATATTATTGATGGTGGAGCTTTATTCACACGTTCATTGAACAATTATAACAGAATCTGCTAGAGTAGCGCAGCAATTCACACGCTAACAGAAATTAATGTTGACAGATGATGCTTTGCAACGCAAACAAGAAACAGCTGATAATTAGCATATGCTATTTTTGAATGAATAAACAGTTCATTAAGATAACTGTCACAATGGATGTTTTCAAATTATTTTATTGTGAAGTAAAACCAATCAACATATAGCTATAACGAGACAACAACTTTCCATTTAATAAGTCATTTCAAATAATCACACAACAATCGACGCAGATGTCTGCTTGCATCTGGTTTTGTAGGCTTAATCGCACTTATTGAATAATTTGGTTTTTAAATTTGATTGGATCTCCAAAACAGATTTAATCTCGCAGAATCGAGAAAGCCGAAATTATTTCAAGCCGCAATGTTAAGACGACTTGGATCGCGCGGATATCCTCTGATTGGCTCAGAACTTGTCACTTGCTCTGGTCTGTTTTTTTACGGCGAGCGTTTGAATCCACCATATTAAAAAAAAAGTTTTTCACTTAAATATGTGAAATTCAGTAAACTATCGTTTGACAGATTCTATTGATTTAGCTGGGACAAATATTGTACACCCCTACTCGATTAACCCACGTCGCATGTACACACAACTTCCAACCACCGTGTTCCTAAAATAGGGGAGGTTCTGACCGACAGGACGTGGTGGGCCTCTCTTTAACTAAAACCTCTTGGTACTATTTTTATTTTACTGGTCATGAATATAGAAAAAATAAGGGAGTCAACCCCTCCATCTTTTCCTCTATATCCATCTCCATTACTTCTACTACTACTACTACTACTACTACTACTACTAAAAAAATTGTAGATTAGAAAAAGATGAAGGCGACTGATTAATAGAACAAAAGATGTTTAAAAGGTGAGTAAAGTTACTGGCAAGCTTAAGGTATGTTATTATGAGTAATATGGCCATGGCTCTTTGTCTTGGATTTGTCCTCAGATTTTTGTGTTTAATTTGTTTTGTTTATTAAACTCTTAGAGACAGTGAGTATACGCGGATAGAAACGTGTATAGTTAAATTAAACGACACGGGTGGTAATAAATTGATTATTTAGATAATGAGGGGAATACCACTTTAAAAAAAATAATTTGAATAATTTGTTTTGACCACGGCATTGACATAACACCGCACGTTTTCAAAGTTTTTGAATAGTTTATTTTGAGTCCTATTATTTTGAATGTTTTTCTTATTTGTTTTATTTCCCTAGTTTGTGGCTATGATTTTCAATAGCTCATATTTTATTGAAACGTTTATTGTAATTTTAATTTCTAGAATGTTTTTCTACTTTAGGAGTCCTAAAATATCGTAACGTTGTATTTAGTTAAACTTTTAAAATTCTCTATCAATGCAATGATACAATTAATAACATTTTTACGATGTATTAATTTGTCTTGTTCTAGTATATTAATGAAAACCATGGCATTCAAATATTTAAATCACAATTTTTCAATCAAAGCGATAAAAAAAAATCTTTTTACATTATTAAATCTTGATATGGTAATCCTCCAAAATAGAAAATAATGATAAATTTATGTACTAAACGTTAATCGACCCGATTTTGGAATGAGGATTGTGTCATCAAAATTCAAGCAATGTCAAAAGAAGAAAAAAGTTGAAATTCGTCTAAATATTTATTTGTAATAATTCAAAACTAATTCTAATTTGATCAATGGTCATGGTTAGAAGTTTATATGTCTTCATTAAATTTGTACAAACTAATTAATCATATTATAAAAATTAGAGGGCTTATATAAATAATCTATTCATTTATATACTATTTTTAACAAATGATTATCCTGTGACAAACGCTGTGGAGGGAAATAAGTAACTCAATTGAAAATAAACTTTTTGTAAAAATTGAATTTTATAGAAATTTCACCTGGAAAGTGAGAGATAGCATCAATTATAAACATTTGAACTAGATATAATATCATTTAAGCTAAAAATAGCACTTTGGACATGGGTAATCGGACTCTGTATTTCTGATCTTGCGCCCCAAAGCCAAATACAAAAATCCTAGGTTATATTCCCGTGTCCAGGAGTCCAATTTTCACTTGATTGAATTTGATTTCATGAACAAACATCACGTAATTGTTTTGTGATACACACGAATTAAATTAATATAATCGGACAAGTAGTGTTAAAACATCGATTTATTCTATTAAAATACAACTGTAACTTATGATAAAATCAAATATGTGAGTGAATTTCAAGTTTATGTTATTGATAAAATAATCGTATTTCTAATGTTTATAACACATTCCTTATTTGGGTTTTAACTCTTTTATAGAGTACAAGTTTATGTCAGAGCTTGACTCACAAACCAGCTTAAATTAAAACCTCGTACTAAACACTAATTACCTAACTCAAGTACTGATAATTTTAGTGTGAACACATACACACAAGTATAGCCTGTAAATATAATCTGCAATTTATCCAAGAAAGTTCTAACACTGGTAGTTCTCCTCGCCCTCCCCTCCTCCCCCCTTGCCCTAAGCCACTCAGTTTCGTACTAATCATATATTGAATCTTTCTCAAGCAAGGATTAAGTCCAATTTACTGCAAATATAGTTTCAGGTTCATTTATTTTTACTGTCTTCCTAAAACGATTATCTAGAATTAATAATTTCTTATAATGGAATGCTTGTTTCAAGTCCATCGCAAGATTTTTTTTTTCACTCTCTCAAAAGATATTAAATATGAAATAAAAATTCTAAAGAAAAATTAATATTGTTTAGAACGTCTGAATAACATAGATAAAATCATATAGCGTGAGATTTGAAACAAAACATGTAATTTCTTCAATGCTAATTAGTAGTAGAAGTAAGTTTGATAGATGTAAGATTTTGTTTTTTGGGGGGGTGATTTCACTGTGTAATTCCGTTACAGCAGCTTCTAAAGGAGTTTGACGATGATGTCAGGAATATAGAAAAAAAAAAGACCAGAGGAGAGACAGACATATATTGATAATGAGGTCGTCGTACGTGACACCGTGATTATGGTATATTAATGAACACATGTGTGCATTATAAACATGGTCCAGTCCAGCCTTTCTTGATTGTGATGGAAGGATGGACTTCACATAGTCCCCTGTGTGTGTGTGTGTGTATGTCTAATAACCCGTGGCGCACTGGTGTACAAAATAGGTTTCATGGGCCATTTATGCCTCTTTCGTTTATCTTCAGAGCTCGTTGTTCAACACTATTTAAAATAAATATATTCCCTTTTGAAAGTATCTTAATATTGTGTTTGTTAAGTACTGGCTGGGTCAAGAAAGTTTACGTCTCTTTTAGGGGTTCTGGGTTCTGAAATATCTGGTGTTATTTATGAGTATTTCTTTATATATAATTTAATAAAATATGTTGATTGCGGACAGGATGTGGTTGGTTAGTCTACGGGTGAACTGTTCTTATACAATAGTATAATTTATTTGTGTTTTATTTTTGATAAGAAGTAGTGGAATTGACCGATCAGATCACCCCTTCATACATAAAAAAGACTATATTTAACATATTCAGAGCGTTTATATCTAAAA
>CABFVX010000196.1:385128-400135 GCA_902151425.1 Timema shepardi | reverse complement strand
GAGGGGGGCATGTGCTGCCGCCGTCTGACGTTTCCAGAATGAAAATGTGGTTTATATTGACTGTTGTTACTCAAACTGTAGGCCGCCTCCTGCTCAGTACGGGGGTATTGCCATGGATTAGAGGTGTTAAATAACACTAAAGCCCGCTTTGGTAGTGGCATGGATTAAGGCGTCACTTTCCAAATAGACTTGACCACTAAATATGGAGAGATCAGTGTTCGAATCCCAATCGGTGTACTGAGGTGCCTTGTTTCCCCCTCAAATGGTTTTACACTCTCCTTTCCTCTCATATCCGGTACACTTTCTATAATTTAAACATTACCAATACGGTACTCAACACATTAGTGTAATTAGCTCATATGCATATAACCCAAATGAATAGTAAGATGGTGAGATACAAAAAATACTATTAGACTTAGGTGCGACTTTGTTAAATGTTTTAAACTACAATCTTTTATGTTATATATATATATATGTATATATATTAGGAGAGTGTAGTTTAAAACAATAAATATATATATATATAAAACAATATATATAACTATATATATATATATAATATTTTTATTCATGGGATAATTCAAGTACAAAATATATTAATTTGTTACCTCAACCATGCATAATTTATATCGATTTATTTTGATTTGGGCTATTTAACGTGCACTTTTTAGACACGTAGTGTTAGCAACACATGAATCAAAAATTAAATGACCTAGAACAGAATATATAACATTGAACCACAAGACACCTGAAGTCAAGGTTTAAAGAAAAGCCAAAGGTTGCGACAAAATTATACACTTTTTTTATACAGGTAATATTTGTGTCCCAAAATAAGGTCTTTAATATGTTCTCAGCCGTCCTTTTCAGCACAGCTACTGAGACGAGAATCTTATATTCGGTGAACTTCGACCTAGTTCGGGTAATCTCGACTGTATCTGGTGAGACTCGTTTTTATTCATAGTATATGCCTATGTTCGTTGGGCCTCGTCTGAGTTCGGTGATACTCGTTCGTGTTCGGGTAGTTTCGTCTGTGTTCGGCAAGCCATATTTGTGTTCGGTGAGATTCGTCTGTGTTCGTGTGGGCGTGGTTGACAAGTCTAGAAAAGGCTAATAGGGACGGTTCATCCAGCTGGAAGGCCATGTTCAAAGCTTCATACATATACGTCGTCTGTGTATCTGATGACATAATAAACCAAGTGACTCTTAAACTGATTACGCACTTGGAAACATTGTTTGCCAACATTGATCAGAAAAAGTTCCCTTTTTTTGCCGACAGTTTGCAGACATGGGAAACAGAATGTTTGGAAGCAGTTAAATAACATTGCTTTGCGTCCAGACCACAATAATGAAAGATTTATTTCCCGTCCAAAGACCAGTTGAATGAAATATGTCCTCTGAGACGGATGCTATGGCTTGTGCCTAAGCAAGTGGTGTGCTTTCCTATAAATTGCATAAGAAACGTCTTTAACTCCCCCCCCCCCTCCTTTCCCCAACTTTATTCGGACCAACCGAGTACTTTTCGCCTTATCCATTATAAATATCCCCTTTTTACGTAATTTTTATAGTCTACGGTTGTCACATCCCATAACAATTTGTCTGTTTGAAATATCTCTTTAAGTTTCAGTGTATTTTAGGTTGGCCACGAAATGGCCAATGACAAACCAAGAACTCACCTCCGTCATCTCCGTGAACAGCGGAAGTAAACTGGCCCACGTTGTTTGTTGCCGGGGATGTTGGCAAACACGTCCAGACAAGCAAACATTATTTGTTGTAACCTGTTTGAAATGGATGACAAGAAACATGATTTCTTCCTGGAAAACAAGGCTATTTGTTTCCAAACAGTTTGCAAACAGTTTCTCAATTGTTTTAGAATTGTTTGCAAACAATGTTTCCTAGTGCGTACTAGTCTTTATCGTCAGCACGGTAGTGCGTAATTCCACGGCACATTACAAACCAAGATCTTGGTGCTAAGGTCGAGAAAAGTAGGTCTAATAATTTTCCTTTATTTCTTGTTTTGTACGAAGTGTTCGCAATCACATATTGAATCCACGAATAACACTAATATTTATTAATTAATACTCTAGTTACCTAACCACATTTTTAATATAATCTTCAGAGCTCCTGGATACAGATCCAGATCCCGGGTTCGATCTCTGGTACTTCAATATTTTCTGTAAAGCAGTGGGTCTGAAATGGAGTCAACTCAGCCGTGTGAGGACAAATGAAGAGCTACTTGAATAAAAAAACAACAACGTCTCCAGTCTAGAGAAGTGAAATAATGGCCAGAGGGTTCATTGTGCTGACCATATGACACCCTATATCCACATAAGATGGAACTCCCCTTGCCATAATACGGTTGTATGGCTTGATTTTTGGCTGACTCCCAAGAGTTTTTAAAAAAAATTCCTTACACCTATATTTATATGTATCAGCATCTCTTGGTACCCGTTCGGGATATTTGTAAATATTTAAATAAAACTAGAGGTATAGGAGGAGTAGGGAAGGTAGAATTAAGAGAAAGTTTGCCCACGTTTTCGTGGAGGTAGAGTGGGAAACCACTTAGTAAAAACACCTTCAGTTCACAAGGTTAGTACTCAAAATTTGACTTCCCCGTCGCCAGTAAACACAACTAAATGAGTTTGACACACAGACCACGTGACCACCAATTTGTGTCCTCTATTGTTTTCTATCTTAATATCTCCCCTTTTCCTCTCTCTCTAGACCTGAAATAACGTTTATTCTCGCCAAAGACTGGGGGGTGGCCTTATTTCGTGCGTGCAGGCGGGTCGGAGGGGTGGATAGGGAAAAATTCACTTAGCGCCGCGACGCTGCTCGACGCCCATGGGAGACGGAAGGGGAGGAGAGGAGGCCCATACTGTGAGGGACATAGGAATGCCGGCGAGCGAGGGTGGGAGGGAGGGAGGCGGGGAAGGAGGGGTAGAAGGGAAAATCCCAGCCCGACTGCAGTGTCAAAGTCAGACAGAAACCAATTTAGCGGACACGGGTTCGATATTGCGAGCCTGCTTCCTTTCTCGGGCCGCTTGCTTCCCTCCTTTACTCTGCCTACACTCTCTCTCCTTTATCTATCTCCTTTTCACTCTTTATGTACAGTCCGTTTCACCAAAAATAATCCAGTTTTCAGAGACAACTTTATTTTAAGCCTTTTTTTTAATTGTTTCTGAGTTTTATTTTGTTGCACTATGTCGTAGCTTATAAGATAGAACCATGGTATAGTTCATCAAGGTAAGACTCTTTCAGGGTGAACAGAGTATACATGTTTTTTATAAACATATCACTTTGGCTGATTTTTTTGGTAGTGATTAAAATGTATTTATCAGGAAATAACATAGATTATTAATATTTAAAAAAACCGCATCGGTGATCAAATGTTCTAACACGTCACTATTGTGTTATACTGGACTGTCGATGATGGTGAGGATCGAGGTTCGAATCCTGATGGAAGTACTAGGGGTATTTCTCACTAAATGGTTTTCCACCAACTTTCCACGCCGATCTTGGGTACGTTACCTATAAAATTATATCTTGCTCAACCCCCTACGGTGGCCGCATGACCTGAGATGTTATTTCTCACAATAGATTGGGAGATCGGGGTTAGAATCTTTGTCGGGTATACTGAGGGTGGTTTTTACTAAATAGTTTTTCTACTCTCCCGCCACGCAAATGCGGGGTTAGGCTCCTCTAAACTAAAACTTCCACATCCCTAAACATTAACGTAATTATTACATGTGCGTACAAAACAAACTGGTAGTAGGACGTGGTGCTAATAATATATATCAACGGGAAACTGAGCAACAGACAAGATTAATGAGAATGGATGTGTGTGTGGGGGGGTCTTTTAATATTTTATTTGGCTCAACAATAATTATATCTCATATGGTAAGATTATTATTATTATTATAATTAGCACCGTGTCTTACTACCCGTTCGGGTTATACGCACTTACGCTAATATGTATTGGTAGGACCCGCCTCGGTGGCTTAGTTGGCTAACGCGCTAGTCGTGTTGAACCCTACTGCTGAGGACGGGGAGATCGAGGCTCGAATCTCGGTCTGGTGAACTGAGGGTGGTTTTTCCTAAATGGTTTTCCACTCTACCTCCACGCAAATGCGGGTTCTCTTCCTCTAATTCAACCTTCCCAATTCCTAATCCATTAGAGTAATTAGTACTTAAAGCGTATAACCCGAACGGGTAGTAAGACGCGGTGCTAAAAATAATAAAATAATAATTATGTAATGGTAGGATGATTGCGAGATGAAATGGAGGACCTACAGTTTAACGTGGAATTCGAACCACGGGTGGAGGCCTGGCATTCCCCACATTCACAAGTTGTGATTAATATACGTCTTATATAAGGTGAAAGGAAAGGTTTGGTAATCAGATAAATCTGTGCCGGGACCGAGGATTGAACCCCGGACCCCCATATGATAAGACATGTACAAGTAATCTTTAATATATTTCTACAGGAGGACCAGTTTCACTCATTTTATCACTAGCATGTTCTTTCTGGCAATATTCTCACCTGAGGGGAAAGGAAATGTGAGGATCTTATATACTAACAGGGGGGAGGGGGGTGTATCCTACTGTGCCCTTTGGTAGCTACGCCCCTACCATCCATATGAAGCTCAAACTTTTCACACTCTTCTCTAATCAGTAGGTTCTAGAAGAGTTTAATTTGGAAGTTGACGTTAGGTATCAACAAAATGATAAAAACAAACAGGAATCTCTACAGAACTAATTTAAACATTTTAATATATTAGTGAAACATAAACAGAATAAAATAATTAAAGATAAGTTTGTGTGACACCGTCTGTTGATGAATGAAGGGTAAATATTTTACTGCAGATAGCAAACAAATGTATTATCATTCTGAGGTTTTATGTGAAAACACAAACAAGCCCCGTAGCAAGTAACGCTCGCATTATATTTTTGTTTCGTGACTTCACTCAAATTTGACGGACACCTGTTCAGAGTTTCTATGAACTTTTGTTGCTTTTGTTTCTACCGTTGAAACGTAGTAACCCTCCCCCTCGCGGTTGATACATGCAACATCTTACAAAAACATGCTCCGCAGTGAAGTGGACCATTCGCTTCGGTGGCCGCGTGTGTTAAGGCTTCACTTTGGGTTAGACTGGCTTGGGAGATCGAGGTTCGAATCCTTGCCAGGTCTACTGAGGATGTTTTCCCCAAAATTGTTTCCCCCCCTTTACTTCCGCCCAAATAATGTGGGTACATTACCTCTGAAATGGTTCCTTCCTCATCCCTAACCCTATTGGCCTATATTATATGATTACCAAACCCCCTCCTTCACCTCTGACAAGACATCTTGTGAATGTGGGGAATGCCAGCCCTCCACCGTGGTTCGGATTCCACGTTAAACTGTAGGTCCTTCATTTCATCTCACAATCACCCTACCATTACACATTAGCGTAAGTGCGTACAACCCAAACGGGTAGTAAGACGCGGTGTAAATAATAATATTAGCCTATATTAATTTTCATGTATAATTATAGCTTGAACAGCTAGTAAAACGCATTGGTGTACTAAAAAAAATAATTAAGGTGGATGAAGTCCTAGGTAAATTATTCAAGTCTTGACTGATTTTGACTACAATCTTTCCCACCCAGTAAATATATGCGATTTTAAATGTGTACTAAATAATTTAAAATGTTTCAATCAAGTCAATTGGCAGTTTTTTTTATAACCGCCTTTTACTATCTGTTCAGTTTATACGCATAGAGGCAATATTATTATAATTACTCTAATGGGGGCATGTATGAGTAATACATCATTTTGGAGGTAATCTACACGCGTTTGCGTGGAAGGAAAGTGGGAAACCTTTTAGGGGAAAACCACCCTCATTACGCCCGATCAAGATCTAACTACGATCTCCCCGTCGTCAGCAGTCTAATCTATTGCGAAGGTAGTGCCTTAAATTATGTGTCTACCAAAGTGGGTTCTAATTTATTTACACTCTTGCCCATTTGGGTGGCCGCATAGCCTAAGGTGTCAGTCTCAGAACAACCTATGATAGAGAGATCGGGGCTAGAATACTGATGTAATGGGTGTATTTTTTTCCTAATAGATTTTACACTCTGCCTCCTCGTTAATGTGGGTATACTTCCTCTATATTTGACCTTCTTCGTCTATTAAACATAAGTGTACAACCCGAATGGGTAGTAAGACGCTGTACTAAAAATAAAATAAATAATAAATAGTATACGTCCCCATAAACCCTTTGGTTGGACCTAAACCAACTATTAATTTTATAACTCCCGGTCATGTTGTTAGAGTAAAGCAAGAGTCGGGCTTACCTCCGGTAATGTATTCTTATTACCTCAACTGTGTGGACACACGCCAGGTTCGAGTTGATTGAATCCCGTGTATTGCGTTGACAAACTCTGCGTTCATAATTGGATCTGTTCTAGTGTACCTTCCGTGAGCTATGAGCGATGGGAGGTTGTAATTTTCAACACGTCATGCCTAAAGGTGGGTAGGGTGGGCGCGCGAGTTAAGGTGGGGTGGATGGGTGCGTGAGTTAAGTTGGGGTTGATGGGTACGCGGGTTAAGGTGGGGTTGATGGGTACGCGAGTTAAGGTGGGGTGGAGACGTGAGTTAAGGTGGGGTTGATGGGTACGCGGGTTAAGGTGGGGTGGATGGGTACGCTAGTTAAGGTGGGGTGGATGGGTACGCGAGTTAAGGTGGGGTTGATGGGTAAGCGATTTAAGGTGGGGTTGATGGGTACGCGAGTTAAGGTGGGGTGGGTACGCCAGTTAATGTGGGGTTGATGGGTACGCGAATTAAAGAAAATATTCTCACAGTTCTTATATTGAAACACTCTTTTGGACAACAAATTTATTTTGTTTAGCAAAAAAACTTTTAAAATATATTTTAACTCTCTCTCCTTTCTATCCCTCCTTAAAAGCCCCTCCTACTTTAGGTTAACCGGGATATTGTATACTTGCATGATATGGATAATATGCAACAAACAAATGTACTACAGCATACAAATAAAATATTGAAATTTAGTTATAGTTTATTAAAAAAAAGTATTAACAATATTTTGAAACATTTAATAAAACCAACTCGTTTAAATAATAAATATTACTTACATATCGATTAAAGGGTATTATTTTAATTATTTTCACTAATACAACTAGTTTAATCCTTGAATTAATTTTACTAATATAACTAGTTTAATCCTTGAAATATGTTTACTAATATAACTAGTTTAATCCTTGAAATATGTTTTCTAATATAACTAGTTTAACCCTAAGCCCACAATTGATTCACACCGACTGGGCTGCCTACATCTGCTGTAGATGATCGTGTCAACTATTGTGAATAAAGGGTGTCGTGTGGTAATCACAACGTACCATCCGGCCATTAATCTCTGTTTTCTAGAACAGAGCTGCTATTTTTTTTTCTGTTCAAGTGGATCCTCATTTGTCCTCATGAGGCTGAGTTGATCCCGTTCCATACCCACTGCTTCACAGAAAAATATGGATGAACTTTGAATCAAACCTGAGACCTCTGAATCTGTAACCAGGAATAATGAGCTTTAGACCTCATAAATTAATATACCTCTATGCTAAAAATGATTCGAAATGTGGTTCAATAAATTGACCCAAATTAACATAGCTTAAACTGGCCTGATGAACTATTATTTACCAAACCATATGTCGAAACAATAAACGATTTATTAAATTTAATTCACTAAAATACTCCAATTTATGTTATATTTATCAATAGATAGATCATTAAAACTGTCTTGAAATAGCTGTAGATGATTGAGATTAAAATGTAAGACTACACTAATATTTATTGGTTTATTACTACAGAATGTTTCTATGCGAGAGTAATATTGGATGTAGTGATGCAAAATGGGAACAACTTACAATTTTACTATATTTTGTGACCTGGCGGTCTAGGGGTAAGGTGTCAGACTTCTATGCTGGCGGCCGGGGTTCAATCCTCGGTCCTGGCAAAGATTTATCTGATTACCAAACCCTTCCTTCACCTCTGACAAGACATCTTGTGAATGTGGGNGGTCTAGGGGTAAGGTGTCAGACTTCTATGCTGGCGGCCGGGGTTCAATCCTCGGTCCCGGCACAGATTTATCTGATTACCAAACCCTTCCTTCACCTCTGACAAGACATCTTGTGAATGTGGGGAATGCCAGGCCTCCACCGTGGTTCGGATTCCACGTTAAACTGTAGGTCCTTCATTTCATCTCACAATCACCCTACCATTACACATTAGCGTAAGTGCGTATAACCCGAACGGGTAGTAAGACGCGGTGCTAATAATAATAATAATAATACTATATTTTAATATAAATATAACCTGGTAAATTTTACTTTTATTGATATTAAAATCTAAGGAAAAAACAATAAAAAATAATTATATAATAGTTATCATGGGAAGAATTGGAATGTAATTACATTTTTAACATAAGTTATATTAGATTGGGTCATATGGGGGTTGGTTCTTTATTGCATACCTACGTCCAATTGGTATAAAAAATTATATATGTGAATACAATAAATCAAACATATTACTGTATCTTTTTCGAATATTATTCAAGCCAATATTCAAAGCTTTGAGAGAATATTAAAAAATGTTCTTGTCTTTATTTGTTTATTTGTGTCTATATGAATCTGCTTTGTCGCTTTATTTGATTGTAACTGTTCAAACAAATATATAAAATTTTCATTTGTTGCTTACCATAAAGAAATAGGCTTTAATATTCCTTAAAAGGAGCACAGAAAAAAAAGAGCATGCTGTAAAAAAGTTTTATAACAACTGACAGAACAATAAATTCAGACATACAAATTCTCGATATTAAAATGAAACATCCTTGCTGTAAAAAAAAACTTCTAAAGGAAAAAACAAATATTTGACAATATATCAATTCCTCCGTTTTCTGTCGTTTATTTTCCTGCTTCTTTTTTTTTTATGTTTTTCATTTTTTTTAACAGTTGACTTTAAAAAAAATCAGATCTTTCTCTGTGAAGATGTTAGCAATAAGTTGTGTCTGCTCAGATTCTTGGAAAGTCTCCAGCAAAAATGTATATCCGGGACATGGATTTCTTCGCCGACGATGTATGTTAGCTGTCTACGCCTCCACCCAACTAAGCACAACGATTCCTCTATAATCCTGAAAAAAAAAATGAAAAGTTTCTAACCGGTATTACGTCGTTAGCTGCCGCGAGTTTATCGACTGAGCCATCGCAACCTTTAAAATTTATTTTGTAAACTTGTTTAAGGTGGGATGGAAAGATCGGTGAGGTGAGGGTTTTGCAACAAAATACTTTAATGGGCAAGATAAGTAAAATATTTTTTCTATAAAAACGTTTAGTTTAGTTTTCCACACGTATTATTATTATTATCAACAGTTTGTGAATACTTATCATAAGCCTGGTAGAATTTAAATTTAATTTCATAAATGAGAGAAAAATGGCCTAGTCAAATTAGACTATGCCTAGAAAATATATTTTTTATATTGATATGTGTGGAAAATTAAACTAAATATAAGGATGGAAAAGGGCTATTATATATTTTAGCAAAAAAAAAAAAGATGTTATAAAAACTGGAAAAATATATGGGAGTTAATTCACGTGTACTTTAACATGACCTTAAGAGCCCATCTCACCCCGCAAGTTACACCTATAATAGCCCCATGGCTTCTTTGGTGCTGAATGACAGCTCACAGCTGACTTATGACAGTCAACATTTAGGTATATACCTATATTCTGAATTTCAGAAGTGACAGCTGCTAAACACGTGTTTTTGCAGATCATTTGGTTCGGTGTATGAATACATAATTTGGTCTGGTAACTTTTCAAAGCCGTCAGCCAGCACCAAAGAAACCATGGGGCTACTGTAGCTTAGGTGGTAGTACAGCTCGAACCAGACGTCTTAAGAGTCCGTTTCACCCCACAGATAACACCTAACTTAGGTAGGTAATACAGCTTGAACCAGTCATCATATCGTGATTTTTTATGTATTCCAATTTATAAAACAGTGGAAGTGAGATCAATGGAATAGTTTTATTTCATTTAAAAATAATACAACAATATTGACATTAATTATTTGAAACTTAAAAAACAACAACTTTTAAACCCATTAAAATTTCTTTGTTGCCAACTAAAGAATTAATAAAATACCTAGTTTCATTGTGGTTTATGATTAAAACGTATTCTAGTAACTGCTCTACAGACTAACCGGCCGTTATACTTCCGTTTGAGGTGAATAAGAGGGTATATGGACAACTATGGCAGTATTTTAAAAATATACTATTCTATAGATATTAAGATATCAATAATGGGGTGTCAGGTCACCAATGTTACAAATAAAACACTTTAGTTTTTTTCTCAAAAATTTAGGATATTCGCAGATAACTTTTTTTTAGCATGACAATCTTTCGCAAAATACCTGAATTTTTGCTTAAATTAACATGCGAGGAGAATTTTTTTTCGTTTGCTTGGTTTTTTTTCTAATGTTCAATCAATTTTTAATTTTTTAATGGTGTTATATTTTTAAATAACTACAAATTTCTTTCATTTCAAAAACTTTTTGTGACCCCACCCGAAAATCGGGATCATGAGCATCAGTTTAGGAACCATTGATCTAGTCGTTGAGTGGGATGCAGGTGGTTAAGGTAGGAGGATAAATAGGAGGGAGAATTACATTACTTTGTTCTACAAGCTAACTAGAAACTGTAACATTTCAAAACTATAGAATTATTAAACTCATACAAATGATACTAAGACTCCTCGGTCCCGGCACGGATTTATCTGATTACCAAACCCTTCCTTCACCTCTGACAAGACATCTAGTGAATGTTGGAAGTGCCAGGCCTCCACCGTGGTTCGGATTTCACGTTAAACTGTATGTCCTCCATTTCATCTCACAATCACCCTACCATTTCACATTAGCGTAAGTGCGTATAACCCGAACGGGTAGTAAGACGCGGTGCTAATAATAATAATAATAATAATAATAATAATAATAATACTAAGACCTCAATTCGTTAGGTTAAGGAATCAAAACGTCAAAATACAATTCCATTTAATTAAAACCTTCGTAGAATTAAATTTTAATATTTATATTTGTTAAAAAATTAAGAATAAAATTTATGCTATTATTTCCGAACTAAAAAAAATAGAAGTTTCAAATTTCTTTACTCTTTAATGGTTAAGTTTTTTTCCCCCTAGCTTCCAACTCCAAAAAATCAAGAATGAAACAGTTTTTTTTGAAGCATCGTGCTTGGAAAGGGATTGAAAGACAAATTGCGCGGAACGAGACTTTTCTGCACGCGTGCAACCAACCAACCCTTTTTTCTCTCCCTTTGGAATTTGTATTTCTCCACCCCCCTTGAGTATTTTTTTTTGTCCTACCCTTTTCCTTTATTCTTGGAATGGTTGCAAGATTTGTAGAATCAGTTTCGTTTGTTCCACGATTTAAAAAAACGTAAAAAAAAAATTTGGGTTGAATATTTTGTCACGATTTTACATGAAATAAATTGTCTTAATTGTTTTGAAACTACGTTTTAAATTAACTAAAAGTCCTTCTGACTCAATTGAATTTTAAGTAACACTCTAACACTCCTTATAATTAACTGAAAGAATAAAATAGGAATGAGCTTTTTTTTTAAATTTGTGATTCAGTGTTCTGGGTTTTACTACCCATCCGAGTTCATCGCGTATATTTAATTAATTTCGTAGTAATTAGGAATGAAAAATTGAGAGAAAATGCAGCTACATTTTTGAGGAAGAGTAGTGGAAAAACCATCTTCAGTGAGCCTGAAGGGTATCGAAACCTGTAGGCACCGTCACCAGGAAACAAGACAATACGAGACTTACGCCCTGTGTTCGCGGGACCACCGGTGCAATTATGTCAATATTTTGCACCCGAAACCTTGAGAATATTTATTTTTTATTTATGATCTATAAAAACAGAAACTTTATCATTTGAAAAAAATTGCTCAAAAGTGCAAATTAGTTTCATTATAAATAATAACTTTTTGGAATAGGATTTTAAAATGTTTTATATACGATTACATACGTTGCTTTAGCCATTAATGTGTTAACTATTCGAATTAAGGGGGAGGGGGGGAATGAAAAACTTTGCTTTGTAGATTGTTCCTCTACCTTTGAATCCATTTGATTGAATAAAAAATAGGACTTAGTTACTATACAGCAATAATTGCTCGTCTTCCGTCAGCAAGCCAAATGAAATATAAAACTCAGAATATACAAAGCAATCATTTTACCGGTTGTTCTCATTGGTAGTTAAACATGGTTATTAAGCTAACATGACAAAAACAAATTTAGAATGTTCAGAAACAAGGTGATTAGGAAGATATTTGGTCAAAAACGTGATGTGGAAACTGTGGAGTGGAGGAGGTTACATAGTTATGAGTTACATAGCCTATTTTGTACTCATCACAATACATTGTTAGGGTAATCAAGTCTCGTAGCCTACGGTGGGTAGTACATGCATCGTGAATGGGATAATATAGAATTGTGTTTAGGTTATTGACTGGCAAACCCAATGGGGAACGATTATTGGGAAGATTTAGACGCAGATGGGAAGATAACATCAGAATGGAAGTGAAAGAGATAGGGTGTAGTGAGATAGATTGGATAGAACTAGATCAAGATAGAGATAGTTATATCCAGTCCACCTAATTACACACTATCTCAAGCTAAGGATGGAGTGTAATGAGGTGGACTGGATATAAATAGCTCAAATAAGGATGGGTTGCGTACTATGAACTTTTGAGCTCTAAATGCCATAGATTGTCAGTAAAATGTGATTTATATAGCTATATTGTCACTACAGACGCCATGGCTACAGGTACAATCTTTATTCCTTTCAAGCCTCGTTACAGGTACAATCTTTATTCCTTTCAAGCCTCGTTACAGGTACAATCTTTATTCCTTTCAAGTCTCGTTACAGATACAATCTTTATTCCTTTCAAGTCTCGTTACAGGTACAATCTTTATTCCTTTCAAGCCTCGTTACAGGTACAATCTTTATTTCTTTCAAGTCTCGTTACAGGTACAATATTTATTCCTTTCAAGCCTCGTTACAGGTACAATCTTTATTCCTTTCAAGTCTCGTTACAGGTACAATATTTATTCCTTTCAAGCCTCGTTACAGGTACAATCTTTATTCCTTTCAAGCCTTGTTACAGGTGCACTCCTTATTACTTTGAAGCTTTGTCACAGGTACAATCTTTATCCCTGTAGAGCCTCGTTTCAGGTATAACACATTCATGACCTTAGGACCAAAGTTTACTTGGATGACAGTTCAATAATTTACTAGAAATAATCCCTAATACATCCCTAAGCCAACAGCTGAAATCTGTCAGTTTGGAAAACTGTAATGAAAACTTATGCTAATGTATGAATTTGATAGTAAATCGCAGTAATTTAAGCCAATATTATTTATATATATTTATTTGAGGTAGGGCACAAAGCTTATTTATCGTTTTATTCCACTTAAAAAATAATAATTTTCACGCCACTTTCACAAAAAAAGCTAACTAACTTAGCTTCAAAATGACGAACGACGAATTTAAACCATGTGATTGAACTTGATGGGAAAAAAGTTCTTTACAATGATGCACCCACGCAGTGGATAGAAAATATTTTATTCAGTCTAATATTTCAAAATACAATAAAATAATCATAAAATAACTTATTATCTATATAAAAAATGAAAATTATTTTCTCTTTTACAAGTAAATACGATGCCTCTATTAAACGGTATTAATGAATGCACTATATTACACATAATAGATAACAGTACAAAACGGAGAATAAGTACTTTTAATTCAATTTAAAATATTGTTTCAGATTGGGTAAAAATAAATTATTAAAAGTAACTAAACAGTGTAAGAAAACTTAAGTTTAAATTAATTTGAATGTAAAATATGACATTTAATTAAATTTTTTAACATTCATAACAAAACAGTAATCTTTTAGAAGTGTTTGCAACCTAAACATATCAATTTTGAAATGTCATCTAGGTAAAAATCTAACATGAACAGACTTTACAATCTTTATTCCTTTCAAGCCTCCTTTCAAGACTTGCTTCAACTGTAAACTTTCCACGAGTCGCCATTGACTCCTGTTTAACTCCCTTGTGTTGGGGAAAGCATCGTTCAAGGGGAAGTTTCTACAGCTATTCCTCGTAGGCTATTGTCTAGGAACAGCGTGCCTTAAATCACGGACCACGAACACACATCGTGTGTGCTAAGGGACTTCTTGGAAATACGAGGGGGTTGGAGGAAAAGGTGGGGGGAGGTGAGTAATTGGTCATGAAGGGTAGAGAGAGAGCTGTCACCACTGCCATGGTTGCGTGGTCACCATTTTTACAATATTATTTATGTTTTTTTATCAATTAGAAGAAAATACTATCATAACCAACTGATTGCATAAGCCCAGGGCGTAGAAATGAAGTGGGATGTTTAGGGGAGGGGGGTCTAGATCCCTTCTGATTTAATGTAGTGCGTATATAGGTTGATAAACTTTTATTGACTAAAGGCTTAGTACAATTTTCTATTAGACCCTCCTTAGAAAAATGATCTGTATACGCCTTTGGTATCAGCGCAAAAACTACAGACATACCTCCAGGGCAGAAACAACATCCAACTGCGTAGTCGTTAATATATCACTAAATAATGGATTATTATTATTATTATTATTATTAGCACCCCGTCTTACTACCCGTTCGGGTTATACGCATTTACGCTAATGTGTAATGGTAGGGTGATTATGAGATGAAATGGAGAACCTACAGTTTAACGTGGAATCCGAACCACGGTGGAGGCCTGGCATTCCCCACATTCACAAGATGTCTTGTCAGAGGTGAAGGAAGGGTTTGGTAATCAGATAAATCTGTGCCGGGACCGAGGATTGAGCCCCGGCCGCCAGCACAGAAGTCTGACACCTTACCCCTAGACCGCCAGGTCACC
>CABFVX010000196.1:355798-371875 GCA_902151425.1 Timema shepardi | reverse complement strand
GACATCTTGTGAATGTGGGGAATACCAGGCCTCCACCGTGGTTCGGATCCCACGTTAAACTGTAGGTCCTCCATTTCACCTCACAATCACCCTACCATTACACATTAGCGTAAGTGCGTATAACCCGAACGGGTAGTAAGATGCGGTGATAATAATAATAATAATAATAATACTACAGTCAAACTTGGGTTTAATTTCGGTTGACCCAATTTTCGGTTAACCGAAGTTATACCGTACATCTAATCGAAAATTATTAATTTAAAGAACCCATTAATTTTCAAAAGCAAATGTTACAGTTCACGGCGTTGAAATGATAGACCAGTTGAAGAGTATATGTCATGAGGGTCTGATATTTGAACACTTGTCTAATAACCTCCTGCGAGTTATGGCATGATATCCATCACAGTTTCCTAGTGGAGATATGGTTCATTACACAGGTCTATATGCACTGACAACACTCCCCCCCACAATCCAATTATTCGGCACCGTTTATCTTACCCACAACGCAATTTAGTAATGTCTTGGAAGAAAGGAAGGACCATAGAGAAAGAGAAAGAGGAAGAAGGGTGCGACACGAAATGGGAAACGGAAGTCAAGGATGGATTCAGCAGAAACTTTGTGTGTTGTTGGAAGTTTTCTTCTTCAACAAGGGGGGAAATGTTTCTGCAAAGGGGTTCAATGTGCTTTTGCTCTTTTGGGGGTTGAAATGGAAACCTTTCTAACGGATGTGACGGGGTCTAAAGTTTACTTTATATGAAAATTGTATTCAACTATGTGAAAATAAACAAAAGATTTGAGTTTGTGTTCTTATTAAATTATTTTACTTCTATTTGATTTCATTTGGGTATTGTGAAATAATGATACTATGAAAATTTCGACCATCTGCTTTAGTTGATGAGTGGTCTAAGGCGTCATTCTTGTGTTTGACTGGCTTTCTGATAACTGGGACATTAGGTTTCGAATCCCAGTCATGTCTACCAAGGTTAGTGTTTACTAAATGGTTTCTCACTCTCCCTCCACACACATGCTGATAGATAACATCTGAAATGCATTCTTCTTATTCTTTACACCATTAGATTTATTATCTTATTTATGCTTACAATAACCTTAATTGGAAGAAAAAGAAATCATTTTCGCTAGGTAATAATAAGCTTACCACCCGCCTCGGTGGCGTAGTTGGCTAACGCGCTAGTCGTGTTGAGCTCAGCCGCTGAGGACGGGGAGAACGAGGTTCGAATCTCGGTCGGTTGAAATGGGGGTGGTTTGTCCTAAAGGGTTTTTCACTCTCCCTCCACGCAAATGCGGGTTCACTTCCTCTAATTAATCCTGCCCAATTCCCAATCCATTAGCGTAATTAGTATTTATAGTGTATAACCCGAACGGGTAGTAAGACGCGGTGCTAAATAATAATAATGATATAATAATAATAATAATAATAATAATAATATAATAATAATAATAATATAATAATAATAATAATAATAATAAATAAGCTTATCCATTTCAGTTGTCGAATGGTATACAGCATCACTCTCGCAACATCCTGGACTAACGATGACGGGAAATTGGCGTTCGAATCCCTGTTGGGTGTACGGAGGGTTGTTTTTACCAAATTACTTCCCACCCTCTCTCTCTCTCTCTACGTAAATGGTGGTACACTTCTTATACATTCAAACTCCCTTATCCATAAAATATTACCGTAGTTAGTATATATTATGTGTAAAGCCGCAACGGGTAGTAAGACTTGGTGACAAATAATTAAAATGAATAATATACCTACTATTGTTAAGATGTGTCCCCACCATCTGGTTTGAACACTTTCCTGTGCCCCACTAGTTTGTAATTAAAAGTGTCAATATATTTTTAAATGAATGACCTCAGGGTTTTTTGATATTTAAAAAAATGTAGTAAACAACATTAACTACTTTTAAAACAGTTACCCTACCTTTATTCAAAGTGAAAATCCATAATAACCTGTATTGTACACTGAAATTAAATGTTGTTTTTTTTAACTTCAAAAAGAAACTGTTTGAACATGAACATAAATACTGTAAACATATTATCTATCTATTGTGGTTATTTTAAATCGAGGTACATATTTTGTTCTAATGCCTTATATTGTATTTGTCAAATTATCCGAAAATTTGGAAAATTACTAGTAGTATAGATTAAATTAATAATAATATCATTGAGCTCAAGAAAATTGGATTACTGTGCCACATTTCCCAGATAGAACATGAAATACAATACAATATGGAGGGGGGAGGGCGCGTCTCCAGTTTCGTCACTGACCAAACTTCTTGATTTCCCCTACCTACCCCTCCACACGTCCAACCTCACCCTCCCCTCCAAACTTCTGAGAAATCTCCACGTCCGTTATTATTACTTGCTCTGTTCTTACATATGACATTCCTTCTTCATTGCCTCTCTCCCCCATGCCATTCTACTTTCTCTTTTCGTCATATTTCATTTGCCTTTCATTTTATACTGTTCTTCGTTGTCCTCATCCATTATGTTGGTCCGCGGACGTTCTAGGCAGGGGTGGGCAAAACTTTAATATCTGTATTCTTTTTAAACAAATACTTTAGGCAATCACTAAAGTTTTGCGAGCTGAGGGCTCCGTCTACTTAAATGGAGATGTTCACATACTGTGTTTATAACATATATAAATGACACTTATGAAGCTTGAAACCACTAAAACAATCCTCAATTACCTTAAAATGTCCCAAGGCCGTAGCCAGCCAATAATTTCAGGGGGGGTTTGGTGAGCTGGAAGATAAAAAACATTATAAATGACAAACGGTTCTAGACGCTCTCTGAAGTGTTTTTTTAATGATAAAATAACCCCCTGTAACGATGTTCCAAACAAAGAATATGCAACACACCACAACCTAGTAATATGGAGGTTGTCTAACTCACCAAGGCTCACCAACTCTCACCAACTTTCGCCAAGTCCGACCGATGCCTCTCCCCGTCAAATGGGACGCACGTACTCGCTGCGACGCATCCACTCTCCTGGCTTGGGCAACTACGACTGACCGAGGCGCGAGCCAAATCAGAACCTCAAACTCCAAAAGAAAATACTGTTGCCAACTTGACTTGGCAAACATCCGCCCCTGGAATGTTCCAGCTTAGCCTGGCAATTACTGGTACCTCCGCGTTCGGACCGGAGCGCTGTTCTCTACCCTTCCTTTGTTCTATGTGCCTCCCCTTCTCCCCCCCTTTACTGAGAACTTGTTTGTATATAACAACCGCTGTAACATCATAGGTCACTCATTGTATCACTGGCTTTACAAGGTGAGGGCGCTTGATTGAAATAATATTAAAGTAAAATCTATCAAAATTCTCTTTGGATCTAAATATGGGGAGGGAATACTTTTCCAAATTACTGTTTGGCAATACTTTAATATATTATTAATGGGGACCTTTTAGTTTGATCTGGCGTGGCTGGTCCACGATCAAATGTTGGTAACTTTCTGGGGAGATTCATATTTTGCTTAGTTCTATTTATTTACGGTAGGCGCGCCCGAACCTGTATTCTGGTTCATCTATGTAACATTTAATATTGTCTAGGGTAATTTTTTGGGGATATGAGTTTGTTTAGAATTAGATGCATTTTGTATAGGATAGTTAATTTATGTATAGGCGCAACGGGAGATTGGGCAACGTGTTATACTTCTTCGAGCATTGTTATTGGTTTAGGCTATTTAGTAATTTAGGATAGGTCTCCAACGGTCATGGTTGGGACTTCAACTCATAATATTTAAACTAACTAATTATAATATTTTTTATAGTTATGCGAGGCTATGTTTTACGAGCTTTTTCTTGTTAAAGTTGATAATGTATGCGCGCGCTTGGGCGCCAAATTTAAATGTTCATATCAAACTATCACTCTAAGTTCCTCTTGTAGGACAAGTAATATATTGTATGTTATGGCGGCTTAGTCTGCACCTTGACAGACTAAGCGAAGGCTGGTTAAGCCATTAATGTACTCATCATTCATTTTATCATTGTAATTTATCAAAAATAAAAAATGTTCCTCTTGTGACCTCATGGTTATTATTTTTGGGGCCCACTTCCTGACCTCTGTGTGAGCGTCACACCCCTAGCTGCCGAAGGGTAGGAAAATTTCTAAATATTTAACACCTTTAGAAGCTCTTTGAAGTGCTTTTTATATTAACACAGCCGCCTAATTTGTATTTGTATTTTAATTTTTATATAGTTTGAACCATAAATAAAGGTATATATAATTTGTTCATAAAATTTCGCGGGGGGTTTGAACCCCCAAACCCTCCCCCCCTGGCTACGGCCTTAAAATGTCCTAATAAGACCCTACCTAAGACCTGGCTTTATTTGTAGGAGGAAGGATATAACTGTATTTATAGCCATTTGCTTTGATTTAACAACTGCAACATTTAATGTGAAATTATCGTGGATAGTGAGATAATTTCTCCTTTATGCAGCTTTAAGACGTAAAATATAAGAAACAGCTTCTGTGGCCACAAGTTTTAAGGCGCTACTCTTGCATTAGACTAGACTGCTGATGGTGGGGAGATCGAGTTTCGAATCTTAGTCGGGGTGTACTGTGTATGGTTTTTACAAGATTGTTCCCCCCCCTTTTTTTTCGCTCCACGAAAATGCGGGTACACTTCCTCTAAAGAAAACTTTTCTAATCCTTAAAACCATTAGCGTGATTAGTAAATAAGCGTATAACCCGAACGGATAGTAAGACACGGTGCAAGCAAAAAAAAAAAAAAAATAAGATGTTTAGTCTTAAGAGGAAACAGTTATACCTTTCGAAGCCATTTTAACATAAATTATATTTGAAATAACGAGCGCCATAAGATAAAAATGGCATTTTATGCACCTGGAATCTATTCTAAGATTTTCTACTGTAAAAGAGAGTTTCGGGTTATTGGGGGGCCCTCATTAAGTGTGTGTTTGTGTGATCATAAGTCACACTTCAATATTTGAACTCCCCTACCTTATTTCCTTGGATTCGCTATATTTATACGTATCTATGAACAAGAGGAGACTATTCCTCCTGATCCTTAATCCTTTACTTCATCTAGCCAAGTGATTCCCAACCTTTTTCATACCATAGACTCCCCGAAGACAATAATAATTCACCTCAACCCCCCTTAATTTCCCCTGCCATACAGGGATAAATATATTTTTAAAATGCACACATTTATAGTATTCTACGTAGCCCATTTCATATGAATGAAAGAAAAGAAAAAAAATTATTATTATTAGCACCGCGTCTTACTACCCGTTCGGGTTATACGCACTTACGGTAAGGTGTAATGGTAGGGTGATTGTGAGATGAAATAGAGGACCTACACTTTAATCGTGGGATCCGAACCACGGTGGAGGCCTGGCATTCCCCACATTCCCAAGATGTCTTGTCAGAGGTGAAGGAAGGGTTTGGTAATCATATCAATCTGTGCCGGGACCGAGGATTAAATCCCGGATCCCCAGCACATAAGTCTGACACCTTACCCATAAACCACCAGGTCACCAATGAAAGAAAAAATATTTTTAGTCGGACAGCTATGAAAAAAAATGTTTTTTTTTATCATTTCGTTTTACTACCCGTTTGGGTTATAAGCTTATGTACTAATAACGCTTATGGTCTTAGCGATTAGGAAGGCTATATTTAGAGGAAGTATACCTGCATTTGCATGGAAGGAGAGTGTAAAATGATTTTGAAAAAAATCCCATCAGTACACCCAGATGAGATTCAAACCTTGATCTCCCCGACATCAGCAGGACAGTTTAGCAAGAGAGTGATGCCTTAGAGCGTTCGGCAACTGAAGAGAGTAGTTTGTTTTTATGATGTGAGTAAACAAATAAAAAACTTGTGTATATAGATCTGTTACGCGAACCCTAACAGAGCTCTCAGCTGACCACAGGTTGGGAACTTATGACCTAGCTTATTATAATTGGTCAGGATCCAAACAAGTTCTCTACTTAGAATATTTGGCATTGAATAATAGTATTTATTTTTGCATAATTCATTAAGTCGAGCTACATTTTGTTTAATTTTCATATAGGACCTTAGGCTATAACAGTGCAAAATTTATAAGATTTTTTTTAGTGTGATATTATTAAAATTAAGAAATTCGTTTTATATACATAACATTAAGTATAGTTTTATATTTTAATAAGTTTCAAATATTTCGATAATTGGTTTCGAATATAATAATATTGCTCGCTTGGGCTTCATCATTCGTCGCCCAGTAGTGGAGAGATTAGCCAGGACTAATGTACCGTCATCAAGGGGACACCCCAATGTACCAATCAAACATCCTTTCCATAGAGGCTCTTTCCATGTCCTGATGAGGTGATAATGATGGTGACAGTGAGTATGAGGGTGTGGGACCAGTAGAAACACTTAAACCTAACTAACTAAACCATGCTGACCCTTTGGGTAATTCCCCTTTTGGCAAAAATACCCAAGATACTAGCTAGGAAGTGAACCTGTGACCGCTAGACTCGTAGCTAGGTGGACTACCACTATACCACGGGGCTGGTTGTTACTGCAAAGAAATATAAAATGTGTCCAAACGAAAGGCCACGTATGGCGTGTGAGACCGCACCATAGGCACCCTTTAATTTTAGCCCCCTCGTCTTGCACACATACGTATTCCGCCTATCTACCCTCCTCCCCCCACCCCCCCAACCTCCAACCATCTTCTCTTCTTATCACCACCCTACCCCCAATCTTCACATCTAGCGAGATCATATTTTCCCCTTCATATTTCCCTTTTCTTCCACACTGTTTTTCTTTGTCTACGTTCTCAGTGTGGCATCATCGCTTCAGTCTCACATGTGGATGATATGTTACATATTATTACAGTAGCAGTGGCGTGGTGAGATGTGTTGCCAGGGTAAGCAGAGTTAGTTTAAACATTATCAGAGAATCGTTCTCATCACTCAGTAGAACACTAATTGGTCAGTTATCAACAAATATACGTTTACCTGTGAGGTATGTAGATCAGTATCTATGCGTGATCAGTCAATTGTGGACAGAGAGGGGAGAACATGGTACTGGCACAATTTAAGAAGATATTCTTATCCTGGCAACAATTCACGATATGCCACTGTATAGATTCGTTAAACATTGAAGTCGGTATTTTGGGGATTATTTGATTTTTACCAAAGATTTTACAGATACGAAAACAATATATATATATCATTTGAATACCCTAGGTTTTAGGAAACTTTCGACCTTCTTCAGTGGCAGCATGGTCTAAGGCGCTACCTATGCAGTAGACTAGACCACCGGTGACGGGCAAATTGAGTTTCGAACCTCCGTCAAAGACATTTAAGTTTTTTTCCCAATATGGTTTTCCACTCTCCTTTCACGCAAATGTGGGTACACTGGCTTTAAATATAAATTTAATCATTCATAAAACCTCTAGCATAATTATTACATAAGTGTATAAACCCGAGTGGTTAGTAAGACGTGGTGCTAAAAAAACAACTAAAATTTCCCACGTATCTATTAAACAATGCTTATTGCTATCCACATATACGCTAATATAGGCCATTCTGAGGTTTTAATAAGTGTTCCTGGAAACAAAATGCCATACAAAAATTTCAAGAACAATTCACAATGAAATTAAATATTTAATATGCTCGGGTGGACTCGAAACCTGCCGTTATTATATAATTTGAGATTAATTTTTTATTTTTACACTATCAAAGCCTCACATATTTTCATTAACTTAGAATATAATCATTTCATTTCAACGAATAAAATTGTTTACTTTTTAATCAGTCGTTAAATGCAATTCGAGTAAGGTATTTTGGCTATAATTTTTTTGCTGGAACCTTTTTTTCCCTAGGATTTTATGGAAAATTTGTTATACAATTATTGTTTTTATTGTGTGTGTTTCATGACTAAATAACAGTACGGGATAGGCAAATATTTTCAAACTAATTAAATATCACAAGAGGGTGGTGAATTTAAACATAAATAAATAGTCTCTTGATGTAGGAATGGTAAGTGAAAATGATATATCCAAGTGTTTACCATTATTGTAGTACGCGTATGACCGGTTTTTAAACACAAAATATGTAAAGCTGAGAATCAAAATAACGCAGATTTTATTGCGATATGATGGACTTCCCTGATTTGTATAACTAAACCCTAAATTTCAGCGTGTATATTAAGATATTTTATTATTATTAGATTAATTTTATTTACTTTTTTGAAGGTGACCTGGTGGTCTAGGGGTAAGGTGTTGGACTTCTGTGCTGAGGTTGGGGGTTCAATCCTCAGTCCCGACACATATTTATCTAACCACCAAACCCTTCCTTCACCTCTGACAAGAAGTGTGTTAATCACAACTTGTGAATGTGTGGAATGCCAGATCTCCACCGTGTGTTCGGATTCCACGTTAAACTGTAGGTCCTTCATTTCATCTCACAATCACCCTACCATTACACATTAGCGTAAGTACGTGTAACCCAAACGGGTAGTAAGACGTGGTGGTAATAATAATTATTATTTACTTTTGGGATTAATTTTCTGAGTAATGATATAATTAATCTTATTGAGTGAGAATTAATCAATTTTCGATCGTGTTTGATTGTAAAATCTTTACTAATTAATTTTTATGAGCTCGGTTTTATTTATTTTTCTTTGATAATTTATAGTGAATATTATATACATCTTGATCTCCGAGATTTATACTCTCTACCTATCTGAACGTACCACGCTAATCGGACCTGGATAAGGAAGATACAATCTTTGACGATGCTTTCCCAGATTTGCGTGCAACGAGAATAGGGTGCTATTTAAGTAAACAAATATTACGGTACCGCATAGACGTACTATCCCTTTAATATTAAATCAGAAAAATTTACTAAGAACTGGTAAAATTTGTGAAACTAAATAATATACATGTTACTGAAACACTTCACTAAGCATACATGTAAAAGCTATTAACATTTACTGTAACACGGTTATTGAAAATATGAGAATCTTTGTCCAATAAAGAGCATAACATTCAATTTTATATTTAAAAGTACTAGTTGAAAAAAATATACATATATAAATAACCACGTATAATACATAAACTATTTTTTATTTGATCAGCATTACAACTTAGCAACGGTATGTTATCTTGTATCTCAAATAGTTACGGGGATATTATTAAAATTGGAAATTTCTACAAATTTCTAGTAATTTCAAAGTCATTTTCATGGACACATTAAAATTGCCATTTTGTTTGTAATGTTAAATAGTGTCCAGAAACAACATTTAATCAAAATCTTTTAAGTGGATTTTGAGAAAATATATTTTATCTCTTTTTTGCCCGTCAGTAAGTTACCATTAATTTAAGGGTTGGATATATAATTCCATAAAAAACTCGCGGGGACCTTATGAAAGCCTTATATACAATGTTTTATCTCAATCGGTAATTTTTTTTCCGGGTCTAGGCTGAGATACAGAAAAAAGACATCATGACAAAAATAACTTTTTTGGTTTCAGGTGGGTTAGGAAACGTCGATATTTATCGAATTTCTTATTTAGATTTTTTTTCTTACGATCACTTCTCTCTTCAATGAGTCAAGAGAAAGTAAAGAAGATTCTATGAGTCTGTTAAAACCTCGGCTAGATCTAAAATGTACTCGTAGCGACTCAAGGAAATGTCATCTCCAAGAGCAAGGTGTTAAATCATTACCTTCTCTTGTGTTGCTTAGTGGGACCGGTTACTCCCGAGTGTCTTAACTCCCCTCTTCTGTCTGTGTTACAGTAGACAAGTAAGTCCTTTCAACACCCTCACGTCTCACTCGCTTACAATGGAAAGGGGGGAGGGGGTGTTTATAAAGCGGGGAATGAGGGTGGGTAAGGGTGTTGCTTTGTTCCATCAGTGATATATCAAGAAACATTGCGCAAGAAGATGTTTCAATACAGTAAGGTGACATATCCATTGCGGTTCACTGTTTGATGTTAAGGTGGGAATGAACGATTCACTAGTCAAGGTAAATGATTTTACAGTTTTTTATAGCAATAAAAACCTTTCATAGACTGAAATAAAGCACGTACTCGCCAGTAGCTATGTTTAATTTAATTTTTTACTTATAATTATGTATCAACAATTCTTGAATATTGGTCCATAGTATAATTACTTTTGAACATAAACTTTTTAAACTAAGAGAAGATGTTTTGGTGAATTTCTGTGATACTGATGAAAGATATTCAACAACTGTTGAAATTACCATTGGTTGAAAAAGAGAACTCTTTGTTTCTATTGCAGTTTATTCTTTTCTATATTTGATTTATTTTGCCCAAAAATGTTTTTTTATGTGATAACTTTTAAAATAATTATCTTAATTTGCCTTTCTTTACAAAACATATTTTGGTGGGAGTGTAGGGGACGCGATAAATGGCAGTGTTTATAACAAAACTTTTATTTTGGCCGAAACAAAATATTTATCCAGTAAAAACATAGTTTAATTTTCTTAACACGGTGATATTAACAGTTGTTTAATATCCGTCAAGGTTGTCCTGGAATTTAATGACAACTTTTTCTATTAATTTAAATATTTATAATCTAATGCCACTATGCTCATGACCAATATTCAACAATTGTTGATATCACTATTTAAAGAAAATTAGTTTCTCTGTTTGCATTGAATTAATATTTATATATTTTGGTTAAAAATATTTTGCTATAAGAACTGAAAAAACAGTGATCTCTTCTCGCGTCCTATTCACTCCCAAATTGGTCCAAATTTTTCAAAAAATTAAAATATCATTTTTTAAGATAATAAATAATATAGAAATATACCTGATGGTCAGGTTTAACACAAATATTTACTAAAGATTTTTGCGGTTCAAAAGTCACCTTAATTTAATAACACATGATAAGAAATTCCAGCCAAAAAATTCCATCAATTGCTTTTAAGAAATACGGAGAGATACCACCCAACTTTGGCAACCAGCTGGGATTTTAACTGAATCACAATCTCCCGGATCAAAGCTAATCATGCCAGTTGATCACGTTGGCTCCAAATAAGTTCCAATGGACTTAAGCATTCTGGTAATATCAGGAGGTAGAAAAAAAAGATATTTATTTGAAGAAACGATGTTTGGATTACATAAAGAATAGAGTTATGAAATTTCTACTTTAAAACGAAAATATATAAAACATTTAATGATTTTCTTTTCGAGTCTAAGAAGAACTGGGATTAAATTAGGTTAGCTATATTTTTTTAAATTGACTTGAAAGTGCTTTTATTAAAATGTGAAAAGTTTCATATATCTGTTCATTATATAAATTAACAATAGCTTCTCTTACAAGGTGTCCTCTTTTGGCTCCAGATGATATTTATTTTTAAAAACATTAGTATCTTCATAACTAGGGAAATATTATATAAAATTATTTATAATAAGCTTTATGAGATCTCATAAAAAGAAAGTTAAATAATTATTAAAAAACTTCCTGGAATCAGCCCACAATCGTACCGACTGAGCGGCCGTTGTCTGTTATTTAAGATAGTGTCAACGTTTGTGGTCATAACAACGAACTATCCGGGAATTAATCTCAGTTTTCATTAGAGTAGCTCCTTTCTCATGAGGCTGATTTGATTCTGTTCCAGAATAACTACTTCACAGACAAATATGGACGAGTCGGGGATCAAACTCGGGACTTCGGGATCTGCAGGAGGGAACTCCGACCATTAGACCACAGCAATTTTCAAAATTTTGGTTAATTTCAGGTAACTAGTTTTTTTTTAAATCTTTTAAGATCTGACTGCTATGATAAATATAATTTTGTAAATAAGTATTTTACAGTTCATTTTATTATAGTAAGAACCTTATACGACTGCTATAAAAGATCATAGATCTACTTTCATGTGTGCATCCGTCAAGTCAGGTAATATGCAGCTGTCGCTTGAAATGGATATTATAAATATTTATAAAATAGTTCAATGGAGTAAATTATCATCATTGTTGAACAGCGATAAAAAGTTTGTATTTTTTAAATATCGTGTTGCCAAATTAATTTTTACCACTGAATACTATGACATCACTAGTTTAAAGAATGTAGCTTTGTTAATAATTAATATAGCCATCCACGACTCGAAACATTGTTAATCTTACAATAATAGAGCTCTATTGGGAAACCTATTCTCAGCTATTCTTGTGAAAATATTCAAAGTGGATGTAACTCGTTGCTCAACAATTCATTTACTCTTTTGTCTACGGAATGTGCGAAGTATCCGTCTGAAAATCCTCTCCGAATGGAAGCATTGTCTTGCTTAGCGGCCCGGGAAACTTTAGGTCAATATTTACTGACTCGAAGGGAAAGCAATTGGAGAAAATGTAGGAATTACACTCGAAAGGCTATGGAGGTACACAACAAGGGATTTTTTTTTTGTCTTCTTTAGTTCTTCGGAGGGAGTTTTAGCACGTCTTTGGTGGAAGCAATGGGTTTTAACATTCTATGCAAAACAGGAATATATAGATTAAACTCAAATGTTATTATATAGACGCGGAAATTTAACTTAAATTAGTTTTTAACGAGTTGTGCTTTGGTGAGTGATTTTTGTGTTGTTGACCAGTTTAATTTATAATTTAAAAATTAATTAACCAATTACAGATTTTTCGCCTAAATTCTGGTATTTGGTCAAAATATATTCTTTGCTTGTTTAAAAAAAATCGGCCAAAAAGTGTTTTGTTGAACCTTTTTCAAAGCAAGTTTAAGGAATGAAGACATTCAATCAATGTTTAAAAAATTATATTAGATAAATTTAACACAATAAGTCTTCACCTAATATGAATAAAAATAACAAAATTGTTAAAAAAATAAAAATTCAACTTTTTTTTTTCATTTATATAATATAAATTCAATGTTTTTTTATCTTAGTTTTGAATCTTATAATATTAACGCATGATGACCCTCTTGGAGGTAAAAATAGTTATATAAAATGTAAAAACTTGATGTATGGACTTATAATAAATATTTCCAAATAACTAAATATTACCAATAAACACTACCAATAGACGCGGTTTTACTCCTTTGTGCTCGTAAAACGAACCTTATCCCACCTAGGCTTTGAAACGGAGGCTCAGGGAACAAAACACACACCAGCGCCTGCAAATATAGCTCTCTATGTTGCCGGCTTTACACTCCGGGCTACGTGTTTGCCTAGCGCGACTGAAAGTAGGGGTTTTTGATACTCGTGTTATTACAGGCGCATACGCCTCAGCAACTCATGGGACCTCTGGCGGACGGATGGGAAAGCAAACCACTAAGCTAAATTGGTGTGCGCGAGGATGTAATGTTTTATAACACCCTTGTTGTAAAACCAGCGCCGTTTGTTAGCAGACACCCCTCCTCCCCTCCTTATACCCCCACAAACACTCCCGATTCACGTAGCGCAACTGTCTATATCTTCTTTATTCCCCCCAAAACTCTCCACTACCTTCCCTCAACAATTTTTNCCCCCCCCCCTTTTTCACCCCTTCTCTATCCCTCCCCCTTACCCTGGCGGATCCAATTTACTCTCAATCAACCGCTTACCACGAGAGACACCACCGCCGATCGTGTCACAACAACGGCCATGTGAAAAAAAAGAGATGATGATTGGCATTGTAAAATAGAAGGACGAATAAATAAATTTTTAAAAAATTGAAGAGAATGGTCAGGTCGTGGCAAAAAAAATATATCCATGTATTTTTTCAAAACTTTGTAAGTTTTACTAATTTTTGATTTATTGAAATTTTAGTATCGTTGCTACAGGTCAAATTTACATCAGTAACGCCTTTTTTTTGCAATAAACATTGGTAACATTTTACAATATTATTAATGTAATTTGACAGCTTATATGGTCTATTTGTCAGAGTCCCTGGTTACAGATACAGAGGTCACGGGTTCTATCCCCGGTGATTCCATATTTTCTGTAGATCAGTGGGTTTGGAAAGAGGTTAATTCGGCCTCGTGAGGACAAATGCGGAGTTATTTGAAGAAAAAAAAAAGTAGCTGCGCTAGTCTTGAAAGTAAGTTTAACAGCTGGAGGTCTCACTGTGCTGACCACGTGATACCCTCTATCCACAGAAGTTGACACTATCTTTTCCAGCAGACGGCGGCCACTTAGTTGGTATGGCTCGATTGCAGGAGGTCATAGAGTATTTTAATTGTATTATTTTATAGGTGTCTATGCTATCTATAAAAAGTGACAGATTCAGATAACATGACCTTTATTAATACTTGTAAGTATACCTAGCAACTCTTTTAGATTTCAAACAAGGCCCTTCCTATAAAAATTATACTGTACTTTCAATATAAACCTGAAAGCTCGATTTTTATATTTGAACAAATTATAAAGTACACTGTAACATAATTCGAAGTTTTTATAGTATTAGCTTTTGTGAGTTGCAAAAAAATAGCCAAATATTTTGATGAAAAGTTTATTATTATAGTATAATATTTTTTAAATATTATTTGGAAAGGGAAGGTAGTGATAGTAGATAATTTCTATAAGTTAACTCAAGTTTGACTCCAAATAATTATTATGTTAATAACAAAAACAATGCCAAATACCTGGTCATGTCTATTTTCTTACCAAACAATCAAACTAGGAACTTAATACAAAACACTTAAAGTAGGTTCCGGTCGAGCAATAGGGGGTTAAACTCCTCTCCTTCCTATTTTTTTCTTCTTCTTCTGGGATACGGCCCATTTCGCTTCAAGACGCTATCGTAAAATAAAACTTTTAAGGCGTGCACATTTATATTTTTCTCTCGGCGTTCCCTATTTTATTTATTATCAACGTTACGAAACAAAATTGAAAAAAAAAGTAACAAAACTGAGGATCCACTAAAATTGTAACTACAATACTTAAAGAGTAATTGAAAAAAATTGGAAGAAGTGATTGCTTAAAATCTTGAACCCTACATAGGTAAGATTTTATATCCTGTTCTTTTAATGGTGGTTTTATTTGTTGAATTAACCAAATTAACCGTGTAGGAATGAAATTTTTAATAATTTAAATATAACTACAACAATAAACTGTATCATTTATTATTACTAGGCTGATTAAGCTGATTAAAACAACTCATTTATTTATAGACTATTAAAATATATAGACAGTTAAAGTGATTATAAAATGTGCTTACAATTTTTTATTGCAACTCCAGTTTATTAGTTCATTAATTTATCATCGTGAAAACTTCAAAAATACTACAACAACCGTAATTTGTTCCTATATAGACTATAGGATATCTCAAAAGAGTAGGATTTTTTCACTATATTTTCACAAACGTTTCAGAGAGAGAGGGAGAGAGAGAGAGAGAGTAAAAATAAAATAATTCATTCATTTTGGTAGAAAGGGTGTACGAAGTTTCGAGATGTTCAAGTATATACTCTCATTCGATTGTTTTGACTTCTACACCCACAATAACATTCGTATCTTTGAAAAATTTGAAAGGGGGAAGAAAACTTCAAAATATATCACCAATTATGACATATTTCAACATATAAAAATTTTTATAAGAGAAAATAAACATTATTTTAACACATATATTGATTTAAATTATGTTTATAACTAAGTATAGATAAATATATTCAGATATGTCAGCATAAAACAGTATGTTTTTAATGTAAATTTTTATATCCACATTTTGAAATATAATTTCACTAAACGAATGAAATTAAAAAATTTAGATAAGTATTATTTAATAATAATTCTTTATCTTCGAATTAGGCTTTACTGCGCATTTAAAAAGTGACTTTCATATTCCTCACCCTCATAGTTAGGATATAGTTGAATGTTAAGCCATAAAATGATTTCCATATCCAGTTGATATTTGTTTCTATAATAAAGTTTTTTTTTTGCCATTCTGATGCTGTTACAAAAATAAAAAATACTTCACCAAATCGCTTCTATTATTTCCTTCTTATGAAGAAGTCGTATAAAAATTTTTCGTCTCACGTTGAGAAATTGTTTATCAAAATATCCAATAATAATAATAGTATTGGTAGTTTCCCCTCTTACCCCCCTTCCAATTGGAGATCTACCAACTACACCACGACTGACGCTCACTCCCCCCCT
>CABFVX010000196.1:336097-352152 GCA_902151425.1 Timema shepardi | reverse complement strand
CCCCCCTTCCCCCCCCCCCCCCCCGGGGTCGAAGTAAAGTTGTTCATTGTTAAGTGAACAATCGCTGGGACTCCGCCTTTTCCTGATAATGGTTTACCCCACCTAGCCCACTGAACAAATCGATTGATCCACCCTGACCCCTTTTAACCCATATTTTTTTTCTTTTAAATCGCCCCTTTTTTATGGGTCACTTTCAGTATGTCCCAGTTGATGGCCATTAGACTTCGCTCACACTCACGAAACATACGCTTTAAGCAGCTTATCACGTGGTCAGTAGATGAATAGGTGACTTAAGGTAAGGGTGTAAGGGAAGCGAGAAAAAGTAGTGTTTTTTTACAGTTTTTATAGCAAAACCTTTTTTTTGTGGCAAAAACAAATGAAATATTCCTCCATTTGAAACTCGGTTTAATTTTCTTCACGTGGTGATATCAACAGTTGTTGAATATCTGTCAAGGGTGTCCTGAAATTTTGTGACAACTTTTACTCTTAATTTAAAAAGTTTCTCATCTAATGCTGCTATGCTCATGAGAGATATTCATCAACTGTTGTGAAGATAATTCAACTGGAATCTTTCTGCTGGAGAAATGGTTGACTTATTTTTGACCAAAATAATGTGTTGCTATAAAAAATGAAACACTGCACAAAAACATTGCTCTTAGCTCGCGTTATCGAAGGGTTCTTGGTGTAAACAGCCCTTTTAGGTATTAAATCAACAGCTAAACTTTAATATAAGGAAATGTTAATACTTATAAGAAATAATTGAATTCGAGTCCCGGAATAAAAAGGTGGTGGTTAATTAGGTAATTTGTATTATACGCATATGTATTAAATAAACTCATATGATAGGAATAAGAAAGATTAGAGTTTTGATGAAGTGCACCAACATCCATGTAGAAAGCCACCCTCAGTACACCCGACCAGGATTCTTATGCCAATCTTTCCGTCATGGGTAGTCCTGTCCATTGCGAGCGTAACGCCTTAGACCTTTTAGCCACTGAGGTGGGTAAAAGGTTTTATTAGCACCTGGGACTAAAACCGGTGCACACTAATCACAGAAAAATCAGTCCGTGCTCTGAAATATCTATATAGAACTGAGTAATAAATATTCCAGATCAAGTATTGTGTCCTAATATTACACGGAACTGTAGAATGAAGAATAAATAAAAAATAAGCAAATAAACTGTGTTAATTACACATTTTTAGTATTATAGAAATTACCATTTTTTTATAAATCATAGTATCTTATAAAGCTACATTTGGTAAGGTTAAGAAACTTAAAGAGCTAGTAAAATTTGAAACGTGATATTCTCCTAAAATGCTTATTTATTTACGTTATTAAAAATAGATGCATTAATAAAATATTACCAAACTACTTGAAATGAAGCGCTGTACACGATTAAACACCCCATCCTTGGAGTCTCCCCAATGATCTAACCTCTCGCGAATACAAGGACAATTTATTTCCAAATAACACTCGAACCATTAAAGTCTCCATAGAAAAAGTGAAAATAGATAAGGATGCTTCCCTCTGATCAAAATGCTTAAATGGTTTTCTAAAAATGTATTTCAAGTAAAAGATTTGAATCTTTAATAAGACTACAGCTTTAAAATTCTAAGTTATTTCGTATCTCAAATAGTTGCGGATACATTTTGAAAATTGGAAAATTTCCTTAAGTCTTTTTTTGAAAATAAAAAGTGTCATTTGATTTATTAAACAATGTCTAGATATAAAATTTAATCAGACTCGTTCAAGCAAATTTCAAGAAAATATATTTTTCGGTTATTTCCTATAAGTAAACTACCCTTAAATTTATGGTTAGATACATAATTTCAAAAACCGCTTGGGGAGAACTTATGGGAACCCCAGATACCAAGTTTTAGCCCAATCGGTAAAATAGTTTTGGTGAGGTCCAAGGTACAAACAGATGGACAGACACTTTTTTTTTTGTTTTAGGGGCTCATGAAACGTCACCATTTATCTAAATCTCAAGTTTGATTTTTTTACGATCACAATATTTTCTCACTGGAGGTCAAGATGAAGTAGAAATATGCTTATTTTATTTCTCCTGACCGAAATTTTAATAGATTTAGAAAATCTAATACAAAATTTTAAATGCCAGCTTATAGTTTTGCATATTCGTGCACAAGATGTAACACTATGTAATCAATCGCCCGGCTTTAGGCGTCGATTGTAAACACTACGGATTAATTCCCTGATATAATAATGCTGTGATGATGTTTAGGTTGTCTATAGCTCCGTGGTCGAGCGCCTATCATCAATGCACGGAAAATATACCGTTTAACCAGCTGTCTATAGCTCCGTGGTCGAGCACTAATTAGAACGATATAATTAATAAATGTAAGAAAGATAACTGTTGATGGCTGTTTATTAACACGTGGTTTATTTAAATGACATCTGTTAATTACTTATACATTATATAATTAAAGGTTTTATATCTACTGCACACTTGTGATATTAATGTAAGTTATTTTATACTGTGTTAGACTGTGACTGCCAGTGTATGGCTCTGACTGACTTGTGCGTAGGCTTTTGGATCCCGGGTGTAGATGCTTGGATCATGGATGCCTGGCTGATACGCACAAACGGTTTATATATGACATACCCCTTGCATCTTTCTCCCCTCGCCAACAATGTAAAAACTAACTAATAGAAAGAGTCTTGGCGACAGGTGTTGTGAAGGCTAGCTTCTTATTGGTATAGGGAATTGGCGTCTTTGTCAAATACTGAGGAGTTGTTCCTTTTAACAGGAAATAGCGCAGTTGTTCTTTTGACAGGAAATATGGTATAAAATATATATTTTAAAGGTGTAATCCTTTTTCCATTATTTCTGAGAAGCTCGTGTTTCTTCATGAACGAATCTTAAAAGGATACTCTACATATATTACTTTAAAGAAAAATTACCTTCATCCATGACTTTTTTATATAATTTATAGTAATTCAAACCAATATCATTATAAAGGGCTACTTTATTTTTTTAAATTTCAACTCTTTTCTTGTGAAATATATGAGCAATGCTCATGACAGATACACAAACTCTTCATTTTGTTAATATAGATTGACGCGAATATTCTAACCTAATTGATAACATGAAGCATTGGGGCTAAGACACTGTAAATATATTCACACGGAGAAATATAGAATTGCCTCAATAATTTGAGAAGAATATCTCCAGTATGTTCGTTGATAGGATCGGAAGTGATGACCCCTCCTCCAACTTAAGCAGACTCGATATAGAAAAAGATGTACATGCGTTTCAAATAATAAAAATAATGTTTAATTTTTTTTATCACCGTGTATTACTATCCGGGGTCACACGCTTATTTACTAACTACGTTAATGGTTTTAGAGAATAGGAAGGCTATATGTATAGGAATTATATCCACATTTGTGTGGAGGGAGATAAGAACAACCATTTTAGAAAAACCACATTCAGTACATCCGACCGAGATTCGAACCTTGATCTGCCCGTCATCGGCAGTACAAACTACTGCAAAATGTTTTATAAAATACACTTTAAAAAATTAGAGGGGTATTAAATGTTTAAAATATTTCCTTGGCATAATCTTTTGGAAGACTTGCCTTTCCGAGCCCCTGTAACTAGATCTAGCCCTCCGCCCCCCCCCCCACACCCTCCCAACTTATCTCCCTCAAATAATTCTGGGTACGATCCTTATTCCATTCAATTATTAAATTAATTTAACTTTTGCGTGAGAATTTTCAAATATTCGGTTACATTAATGTTGTCAGCCCGGAGAATTTAGTATCTGTAGTATTTTTCATTTGTTATAAGTATTTAACGTTCACTTTCTAAACCGAACGATTATATCAACACACGATAATTTCTAAAAGCGAGAGCGAAAGGGCATACTATATTTTACATGAAAGGTATTTTCCCATATCTTCCAGGGTTATATCGATATGGGACCAATGGCTTTATTTCCCCTCCAAAGGAAATTGTGCTACGGAGTTTAATCGCTGAAGAAAAATCCACTTACTCCGGCTGGGTTTGAACACTCAATCATCGGATCCTGAGATGATCACTCTAGCCCAAGACTGCCGCAATCAACTGTATATTAATTTATTTTAGGCTAAGTTAGTTTTTAATTAATTTTTTGGTATAACCTTTTGTTTAAAAATATTGCGTTATATGTATTATTTTCATTCAAAATACAAAAATATTCACTTAGTTTTTAAATTAACAGTTATTACAGTTACTCTAATTAAGGAAGGAAGTTTTTAAACCGTATCAGAAATATTTTCAAACACCCGTTTTTACAATAAACTTAATTTTCCCAACCACTTCTCCAATCAAACCGAGTGACTGTCGAAAGTAATCTCATTTATCGGAAGTCCTACTCTGACCTTTACGAAGTTAAGTTCAACCCGGATATAGGAAGATACAGTTAGTTCCCCAAGTTGAGAAGTGGCTCTGCCTCCCTAACGAACACAATTAATTGACCTATGTTCGAGAAGGGATGTAGGGTTCTTGCTTGCAAAGGTCTTAAGAGTCCCTTAAAAAAAAATTGGTCGAGTCATGGAAAATTAAGTCAGGAATATTTCGTACTTATCTTATTAACATATTAAAATATAAAATCTCTATTATTGTGCCTTTTTTTATCACCACCTCTCATGTTATATATATGATAATTACTATGTATGTATATAAGATAATTACTATATATGTATATAGGATAATTACTATATATATGTATATAGGATAATTACTATATATATGTATATATATAGGATAATTACTATATATATGTATATAGAATACTTACTATATATATGTATAGGCCCCTATAGGATAATTACTATATATATGTATATAGGATAATTACTATATATATGTATATAGGATAATTACTCTAATTGGGTAAAGATGAAGAAGGAAGGATTTTAGATGTATATTCCATACACGGTAGGAATTGACTTCTGAAAGGCCTTTTTCCCTACCATAAATCTACTATATAGTAGGATATTGGTAGGAAAAAAGACCTTTCAGAGAGTAATTCCTACCGTGAATGGAATATAATATCCCTTCATTTGCGTGGAAAATGAGCGTGAAACCAGAAACCATTTAGGTAAAATCCCCCTCAATATACCTGACTGGCATTCAAAGCCTAACATCCCCGTTATCAGCAGGTCAGTCTAATACGAAAGTGACTTTTTAAAGTGCATTGTCCATGCTGCAACAGTAACCTGCGACTGCGGCTGGAGTCGCGTGTGGCCACGGCCGCAACGAACCGTGTCGGCTATACTCACATACTACAGTCCCGTGAGTTGTTCGCGATTCCAGTCGCAGTCGATTTCTATATGGATGAGCGCACAGGTGATCTGAGTTACAGAACCATTTTTGATATTTTGAGGGGGGAAGAAGAGGGCAAAAGAATTTTAATATGGGTGTTCAGGAGAAGGAAAAGACAAATGTTGAACACATGCATTCATGTCCTTGTATTATTATTATTATTATTATTATTATTATTATTATTATTATTATTATTATTATTATTAGCACCGCTTCTTACTACCCGTTCGGGTTGTACGCACTTACGCTAATGTGTAATGGTAGGGTGATTGTGAGATGAAATGGGGGACCTACAGTTTAACGTGGAATCCGAACCACGGTAGAGGCTTGGCATTCCACAAATTCACAAGTTGTGATTAATACACTTCTTGCCAGAGGTGAAGGAAGAGTTTGGTAATCAGATAAATCTGTGCCGGGACCGAGGATTGGACCCCGGCCACCAGCACAAAAGTCTGACACCTTACCCCTGGACCGCCGGGTCACCTTATTGCCCTTGTACTTAGGATGTTTTAAATTGTATAGGAATGGATGTTGAGATACTAGTTCACGCAGCACCATATTCCATGTCAATAGCACCCCCAGTTTTTGTTGCTTGAACATAAAAAAATATTTTAACACACACAATTAAATAACTAACAAGCACTGTCACTCCGGCTCGATCCGCAAGCACTGTTCCCTCCACCAGTGCTTTGACACGTGCCGCCATCGTCTCGTGTCGCAAAACAAACTCAAACTGCGCATGCGCGAATACTGAGACTTTATCCGCAGTCACAGGTAACTGTCGCAGCTTTGTACAACGCACCTTTAGACTAGTCGGCCACTGAAGCGGGTATTGTGCTATTTAATTGGTAGCTTTGATTGATCTTGATGCGATGGAATAAGGAGTAGGCTATACTGTTGTTTGTGTCCTGTTTCTTACTACCCATCTGGGCTATTCGCACATTTAGACTAATGGAATAGGGATGAGGAAGGCCGAATTAAGGGGAAACTCCGGTGAGTTTGCGTGTATATAGAGCGATAATTCATGCAGGGAAAAATATCCTTCAGTATATCTAGCTGGAATTCAAACACTGACCTCTCTGTATCAGTGAAACAGACTTGATGAGCTTGACGCCTTGGTCCACATGACCGCCAATACAGGAGAGTATAAGTAATGTCGACATGTCTTCTAAGGTTCATATAATCCATCAGACAACTATTTCAAATAAAATTTACTGTGACAGTTAATTTTCAAAAGTAAATTAACTTTGTTGCACTCGAAATGTTGATTCAGACTTTTGTTGAAATTACTTTTAATATATATTGTTATAAATTAAGAAAAAGTACTTTTATTTTGCATTATTTTTATTCCATCCAACAAGTTTTACATTCTTCTTATGTTAAATTTTATTTTATTCAAAGTATTTAACGTGCACTTTCTGAACCTACTCATTATATCATGCCACGACTTTATACTAACCCAAATTTGGAACAGTCGCAACATCCAGACCCCAGCCGTTAATACAACACTCACTGTGAAAGGGGAAACCCACATTTCACCAATAATACATATATCAGACATGCTGGGAATCAAACTCGGGAAACTTAGTTCAGTAGTTAAGACACGCAATAGACCAAGTTGTTATTATTATTATTATTAGAACCGCGCCTTACTACCCGTTCGGGTTATACGCACTTACGCTAATGCGTAATGGTAGGGTGATTGCGAGATGAAATGGAGGACCTAAAGTTTAACGTGGAATCCGAACCACGGTTGAGGCCTGGCATTCCTCACATTCACAAGATGTCTTGTCAGAGGTGAAGGAAGGGTTTGGTAATCAGATAAATCTGTGCCGGGACAGAGGATTGGACCCTTGCCCCCAGAACATTAGTCTTGACACCTTATCCCCCTCCTAGACCATCAGGTCACCAATGACCAAGTTAAGATGTAGGACCTCTTCTGTTAAAAATCAGTAGGTCACTACCAATAATTTCGCGTGCGGTATTGTACTGTTAAATTGTATTCACGCTCATTAAGACTTAGCGCAGGCTGAATCGTGCTAAACACAACCACGAACAGATCATTCCATTGCGAGTTAACTTGTGAGACCGTTGTTTGATTTACACTCGTTGGACTACGTGCCAAACATGCTTTGAATACGAGCGCCACGACACGGTCGGCGCAAAGTTCCGTAATTGTACATCAAACTTTAGTGTTCTGTCATTTAACGACCCTTATGGAGCACAAAAAAAAAAGACGTGAGAATTTTATTTGAATTCACTGACTGAATCTTTGAGAGGGAATTATAAACCTTAATGTGGAGATAAACAAACACATCCTAGATCAACCTTACAGGGTATCAAATAACGACCACAGAGGTTAGAGCCAGGAATGCTTGCACACAATAAACACGTTTATTAACATTTTGGTTCATCAGTGACGTAACCTCTACAACATAGGCTTTTTTAGCACCGTTTCTTACTATTCGTTTGGGTGATTCGCTTATGTTATAGTTACGCTAATCGTTTTAGGGATTAGGAAGGCTATATTTAGAGGAAGTGTATAAACATTAGCGGGGATGAAGAGTGGATACACATTTTGTAAAACCACCCTTAGTACATCTGATCTAGTTTCAAACCCCAACCTCCCCGTCATCGGTAGCTTAGTCTACTGCAAGAATAGCGCCTTAGACTATGCGGCCACTAAAGTAGGTGCAGCCCTTGATAATCGGTATCCAAGGAAATGATTTTTTTAAACTTAAAAGTGCACTTAGAATTCATTATAAACATATTTACCAATTCATCTTATTAAATTAAATAAAACAATACTTGTTAAATATTTTCCCTTATCTCGACATTCCTGGTGTGGTCGGACCACCTGCATGCACCTTAGGCTGACCAAAAAAATGTTTTACAACCATTGGCTTGGAGAATTTTGACTTTGTTTTGTCTAAGTATTTAGAAGAATATATTTTTGGAGATGGATAATTTACTTAGCTTATTTAGATTTCAACCTATATTTGCAAACGATTTATTAAAATTATCACTTTATGGGGTCACCCATACAGCTAGGTCATTCTCCTTGGGGTTCTTTTCTTTTCAATCCCCATTACATAACCATACCATCTCAGCCTTGCTTCCTCTACTATCTCATTTACTCCAACATCCTCATTACATGGCCATACCATCTCAGCCTTGCTTCCTCTACTATCTCATTTACTCCAACATCCTCATTACATAACCATACTATCTTAGCCTGGCTTATTCTACTGTTTCATGTCCTCTAATATCCTCATTACATAACCATACTATCTTAGCCTTGTTTCTTCTACTATCTCATTTACTCCAACATCCTCATTACATAACCATACTATCTTAGCCTGGCTTCTTCTACTGTTTCATGTCCTCTAATATCCTCATTACATAACCATACTATCTTAGCCTTGCTTCTTCTACTATCTCATTTACTCCAACATCCTCATTACATAACCATACTATCTTAGCCTTGCTTCTTCTACTGTTTCATGTCCTCTAATATCCTCATTACATAACCATACTATCTTAGTCTTGCTTCCTCTAATATCTCATTTACTCCAAAATCCTCATTACATGGCCATACCATCTCAGACTTGCTTCCTCTACTATCTCATTTACTCCAACATCCTCATTACATAACCATACTATCTTAGTCTTGCTTCCTCTAATATCTCATTTACTCCATAATCCTCATTACATGGCCATACCATCTCAGTCTTGCTTCCTCTAATATCTCATTTACTCCAAAATCCTCATTACATGGCCATACCATCTCAGTCTTGCTTCCTCTACCATCTCATGTACTCAAACACCCTCATTACATAACCATAACATATAAATTTTGTTTTATCTCCATGTACTTCAATTATTGTCCATACAACTTCATTTTTATCTTGTTTTCCCTGGTGACAGCTAATCTACACCATGACTTCCGCTTTCCTGGTCTCTTTTACATCCATTACCCATGCTTGTGCTCCATATCTAACCATGGGTACAAAGTTCTCTATATACACCACTTCCTTGGTTTTGGTTTTCAAGTGTACTTATATTTTCCCTGGTAGGTCTCGTACGCACCTGTACAACATTTCTCCCAGCTGCCCTCTTCTTATAAGATCTATTTTACCCTTACCATTAGCCTCAATCACATCTCCAAGATACTATAAACTCAGTATATTTACATTTATTGCTTCTTTACCAAAATTATAAACAGGTTTTGTTCAATAATAATCACGAGTCTAAAATATTACCAATCGACTCAACCTAAGCACAATCCAGCCACTCGTTAGTCCATGACATGGCAAGGAAGGTAGATCGGANAAACATGATTGGGAAAGGGGAGAAGAGAAAGTGAGGGGAAGGGGGGAGAAGGAGTAGCAGGCTTGTAAGAAGGCCAGATCAAAGTGGGTGGACTTAGGAGAGTACGTTTTCAGCAAAGTCTTTGGAAGCCAAGTAATCACGAACTAAAGTTGTCATTTCGTTGTCTTACCCATTCGGTATCTTGCCCAAAGGGTCTTTTCGACTTTGTCTGACGTAAAGAAGAAAAAAAAATTCCAACATGTTGTACAAGTTTCTATGGGGGAGGGGGAAGAAATGGATGGGTTAGAAGAAAAAAAAAAGAATGATAAAAGGGTTCATCAGGCAAGATTGCCCAAGCATTCGTTATTTGCGCTATTTCTTTAGAGTCGATTTTTGGTCTTTGATGAAAAGTAATTTTGGTCACATAGATTTTTTAAAGTAAAAGCTTTCCTATGGATGAGTTTTCATGAAGAAGTATACTCGTAAACAGGATTTTTTTTTTAATAAAGATATTAACAGAACAGATTATTTAAGAATATATCTATTTTAACTCAACGATGCACTCAAAATAGGAATTTTAAATCTTGTACAACATATTTAAACATGTCATAGAATATTATATACGAATTATGTAGACCTATGTATATTTTAACAAAAAAATCAGTTTGTATAAATTGTATATGCAAAAATTGGTTAATTTTCAATATGTGTTTACATAACTACTAACTATTAGAAATAATATTTAAATTACCAACACAAGACCTTCCACTTTTTTTTATACTAGAAAAAAATGCAATAGTTAAAATTAATGATTTTTTTTACAATAATTACTAAACATTACCTTCCAGTAGAATATTAGTACTCATATAGGGCGTGGAATGTATTTGGGTTTAATAAATCTTCAAAATAATCCGATCTTCATGATGTTTAATTTTTTTTAAATTTAAAATATAATTATAATAAAATAAACAAAAATATATTTACCAGCAGCTGCTGTGGCATTTTTAGTCCAAACTATGTATTCGCAATAATCAAATCCTTTTAGAGTAAAAGTATTTCTCTCCCCCCCACTTTTCATTTCCATCAAATTAATGTCTTACTAATCATTCTATACTATCCACATATTTACTCAAATAGAGTAGACGTGAGTAAGGTAAAATCTAAAGGATGTGCACCAGTATTTGCATGGAAGGATGAATAGAAAATTTAAAAAAAATAAACTCTGAACTCTTGGCCAGAATTTGAACCTTGACCTTCTCGTCCCCAACTAACCAGACAGTATGAGAGTGATGCCTTTTTACTAGTACCCACCATCGAGGCTAAAGAAAGCTTTGATTAGTGCCTCATTGTTAATTTTATGTTTATAAAGGTGCGTATAACCCGAATGGGTAGTAAGACGCGGTGCTAATAATAATAATAATAATATGTTTATAAATATGTTTTGCTAAAAAATGAAACTACTTTATAAGGTCAGGTGTAAAGGGATGTGATTTATGGTTAGACTTTATTTTATAGTGTTTTTGGCCAGAATAAAATATTTCTTCAGTAGATATATTTGGTGTAATTTCCTACCAATGTAGTCCTAACAGTTTTTTTTATCACGCGTCTTACTATCAGTTCAGATTTGACGCTTATGTACTAATTATCCTAATGGTTTCAGGGATGGGGAGGGTTATATTTATAGAAAGTGTACCCACATTTGCATTGAGGGATAGTGGATTGTTTTTTTTTTAAGGGAAACCCACCCTCAGTACACCTGAATGAGATTTGAACCTCTATCTCCCCATCAACGGCAGTCTAGCCTACTGCGAGAGTAACGCTTTAGACCATGCGGACACCGAAGTGACTGTCAACAGTTGTAGAATATGTGTCACGGACATCGCGTCATTTAGTAAGAAACTTTTTAAATGGAAAGAAAATATTGTCATTATATTCCAGGATACCCTCGACAGATATTTAACAAATGTTGATATCACCGTAGGAAGAAAATTAAACCCTATGTTTTTATTTGAGAAATATTATATATATTTTTGAGCAAGGCTAAAAATTTTGATATTAAAACTGCAATAACACTGCCCTTAACTCATGTTACCTACATTTATACCTTAAGTCACTTATAAAACTGTCAAAGAGTTGACAATTCGACACCTTAGCTCAGTCGTTAGCGTGTCTGTTTATTGAACTAAGGGTCCCGGATTCAATTCCCTGCGTTGCCGAAAATTTTATCATGGGTGAAATGTGGGTTTACACTTTCACAGTGATGAATTAGAGTCTGGGGACTGGATGTTGTGCCGGTCCTAGTTTTAAGCTATATTATAAGGCATATGAAGCTACGAAAGCCCTAGCAAACCGTTGGTGGAAAATTAATAGCTTGAATAAAAACCAATTTGGTGTGTGTACTTATGTACGCGCGTGATGAGTTTTACTTCTTTGGCATCATTAAAAACATGTGGATAAATATTATATATATGAAAACAGTGATCAGAGGCGACGAGCGTACCAACATGCGCGACTAACAGAGGTTCTACTTCTATTTAGTTGGTAGCTTTTTTTTTTCGAGACTTAATGAGCGGTTTAGCTTCAACCTGTTACTTTTGTGTTACAGTGATGCGCGCGCGTCTTAAAATTTCCCTCTCATCATTTTTTCATAACGCGCCTAGAGAAGTATAACTTCAAAAAGTTACCTAGGTCACAGGTCGGAAACATTAGCGGTTGTAAAATTTAGTTAGACACTTCTCCGAGAGGGGCCACTAGCGGGTGAGACTTTATGGTTATTTTTCCTCATCCACAGGTGAATAATAGCATCTTCTCTAATAAATCATTCTTTTTATTCTACGCGCTTAAGTTAATGTAGCTTGCGGCTGTCTCTAACGGAATGTAAGACGCGTTGCAATAAATAATAAGAGTTAGTTTTTTAAAATTTTGATATGTTCAAATTATGTCGAGGCTTGTGTATAATAATCATGCCCCACAGTTTAACTTTCAAGTTACTACCCCTATAAGATTTTACAACCCTTTCCTGCTCTGGATAGATTCAAGATTGTGTGGATGAATAAAAAAAAACCACTGCCAGTCTTACGAACTTATCTTTTTTGTGAACTTAAGGTGCGTTAGAAATTAACGTGAGTAAAAGTTTATATTTCTACAGCATTGTTGGCAAAACTAATTAAAATATTGTTTAAGTAAATAGATTCAGTTTAAATTTATATATTTAGTAAACTCAACAATTTACGAATAAATGCCATCATCAGGGCCCAGAATTCAGATTTAAAAGAAGAAGAAAACAAAATTCTAAAAGTTTGATTAAATACTCGCAAAGAGTGCTCACGACTAAATCAAACACACATTCTGCTAAAAAGAAAATTAAGAATTTAAATTTTGAACAAAAACTCGTAAAGAGTTCTCACGACTAAATCAAACACACATTCTACTATATAGAGATATGATGTATATAAAATGAGCAACTAAAATCTTGTGTGTCGCTAAGTATAACATTGATTTACCCATCTATCCCAATACAGTACCCACAATACCAAATTCAAAACCTTAGCATCTCGATTAATACTAATTAAATAACATAACTAAATATAAACAAATATAATAATAATAATTATTATTATTATTATTAGCACCGCGTCTTACTACCCGTTCGGGTTACACGCACTTACGCTAATGTGTAATGGTAGGGTGATTGTGAGATGAAATGGAGGACCTACAGTTTAACGTGGAATCCGAACCACGGTGGAGGCCTGGCATTCTATAAACAAATATAAAACATATTTGTCAGTCCAATCCTGATTCAAACCACGATTCTCTTTACTTGCTCTTTATGAACCTACTGTGTATATCAGTACACGACTGACACACTAACCTGTCTGGAACAGACACAACACCCAAGTCTCCCTCCCATTAGTTAGTTAATTAGTTAGTCAGTTAGTTAATTAGTTAGTCACTGCTTCAACAACGATACATTTCTCAACCATCCTTCAGTTGTAAAGTGCACTTCAGTTATTTCATGACCGGTTCTAGCCAGCCCCGTGATGTAGTGGACAGTGAACCTTTCTACGAGCTGATTAGGGGTCCAGGGTTTGATTCCCGGCTGGTACCCTGGGTAATTTTTTTTATCGAAAGGGGAATTACCCCAACGGTCATCAGGGTTTGGTTAGTTTCTACTGGTTCCACACCTTCATCCTATCACCATCATACTCACTATCATTATTATTATTATTATTATTATTATTATTATTATTATTAGCACCGCGTCTTACTACCCGTTCGGGTTATACGCACTTACGCTAATGTGTAATGGTAGGGTGATTGTGAGATGAAATGGAGGACCTACAGTTTAACGTGGAATCCGAACCACGGTGGAGGCCTGGCATTCCTCACATTCACAAGATGTCTTGTCAGAGGTGAAGGAAGGGTTTGGTAATCTGATAAATATATGCCGGGACCGAGGATTGAACCCCGGCCGCCAGCACAGAAGTCTGACACCTTACCCCTAGACCGCCAGGTCACCCTTGCTCACTATCACCCTCATACTATCACCATTACCTCATCTCATCGTGGCACGGAGAGAACCTTCACTGAAAGGATGTAAGATTAGTAGATTCGGGCGTCCCCTGGGCGACGGTACGTTAGTACTGGTCACTCTCTCTACTACTAGGCTACGAACGATGTAACCCAGACGCGCAATATTATTATTATTATTATTGATAATATTATCAGTGCTCAAACTGGGCCGGAACGCACCGGAACATGAGATAGTAGAGGAAGCAAGACTGAGATTGTATGGACACGTGATGAGGATGGAAAAAGAGAGGATGCCGAAGAAAGAAAATAGGAAAGTAAGTATATAGAAAAAAAATACCGCGAGGGAGGCCAAGAAAGAGATGGGAGGAGTAGATAGCAGAAAATGTTCAATAGAGAGGAGAAGAATAGAAGGAATTTAAAGAGTAAGAGTGGTGGAATAATAGAGGAAGATGGAGGCATTTTACTAAGCTGACCCAGCCACAGACTAGAAGCATTTGATAATAATTATGATGATAATGATGATGATGATGATGATGATGATGATGATGATGAGAAAGGGTTTTATATTTAAGAATATAATATCTGTATTTTTCTGCCAATTTAATGGATTTTTTTTTTACAATACATCTTACATTGAAACACACATATTCATATGTATTAAATAATAATAATAATTTTTAACATTCTCATAATTTTTCATAACAATGTAAAACTAAGAATTTTTCAACTTTTCCGCTGCCATATTTTGCCTCTTCTGTAGCAATATTTTGTAGGATGAAATTTCACAAGATATGTTTAGGGAATATCTTAAACATATTTCTTTCATTGTAATTCAATTAATTTCAGTCTAGTATTTTTCACACAAATGATAGGTATCTTTCACATGTTACAAGTGTCTTATTACAAGAATGAAATAGATCCGAAACAACAATGCTAACAACAATGTAATGTTTAAATTTAAATTTCAATATGATGTAATTATTCTTACGCTGAAGATAGTTTTGAATTTGAAACAACAATGTAATGTTTAAATTTAAATTTCAACATGATGTAATTATTCTTACGCTGAAGATAATTTTGAATTTGATTATAAATGTTTCTAATTAATAATAAATGTTATACAGTTTTAGACTAGTGCCTACCTACAAATTTAAATATAGGGTGTCATTTTACTGTGGCCATGTATTTTTTGTTTCAATATAAATACATATTAATTAATTTTAATTATCAATTAATTAGACTAGTATAGTAAACTGCAATGTGATATTAATTTGACTGAAATTCTTTTAAACTGGTATGGCTTAACATGCAACTTATTGAAGAATGTATAGGCAATGCTATTGGTTCTACCAATGTAACAGTTTCATGCTATAAAATAGATTAAGGAATTATTGGTCTTTAGTTGCTACCGCTCCGGTTGATAAAATTTCCCAATTCGAGAAATGATTATCATTATGACTGGTTGTAATCCGGTATAGGTGACTCCACATTTTACGAGGTGCATACCTGGTACGAATCAGTTTGTATCTGTATGGTCTGTCACGTGATAACCATTTAGGACGTCCATTTAGATCTCCATTCTTCATTCAAGCTCAAATATTGTGGGGTGTTATTCAATATTGACTTGTATAGTGTATCATAGCTTTGATTTATTTTCTCTAAAAATAGGTTTAAAATCAACTGTACCACTTTTAGGTTTCTCTTAGGAAAAACATTCTAATTATCTTATCACTAACAATAAATATTCTGAAAATTGAAAAATGACACCTGGACACGGGAATCGAACCCGGGACCTTCGGCTTAGTACGCCACTGCTCTTACCACTGAGCTATCCAGGATTCGTCCCGTGCCCATGGTCATTCTTCACTCATAGTTTAAGGC
>CABFVX010000196.1:284637-334101 GCA_902151425.1 Timema shepardi | reverse complement strand
GGGGGGGGGGGAGGATTGGATAGACCACATACAGGATGCCCGAAGTAGGGTTCCGTTCCATTTATTAGTAATATATCGTTAAATGAGACTCCCCCCTTTTTTTTAACACCGCATATGTCCACGCGATGTTGGTGGCACGAGTCAGATTATACGAGTATATGGATGATATATAGGCCTATTAAAATTTTAGTGGAGGTAGATTGTGGAACCATTTGGAAAAAACCACCCTGAGTAGACCCATCTGGGAATCAAACCCCGATCTTCAATACGCCAGACTAACCATTCAGCCACTGAAGTGGGTTTTACATTTTTAGATTAGCCATTATGTGTGTTGAGGTAGAGAGAAGGTTTGGAGAGAAAAATACCACAATATTATTTTATGCTGATATATCTGAATATATCTATGATTACGTTATATGTGCTATTTAATCGAAAATTTAAAATACAATTTAGTATTATTATTATTATTATTAGCACCGCGTCTTACTATACGTTCGGGTTATACGCACTTACGCTAACCTGTAATGGTAGGGTGACTGTGAGATGAAATGGAGGACCTAAAGTTTAACGTGTAATCCGAACCACGGTGAAGACTTGGAATTCCTCACATTCACAATTTGTGATTAAAACACGTCTTGTCAGAGGTGAAGGAAGGGTTTGGTAATCAGATAAATCTGTGCTGGGACCAAGGATTGAACCCCGGACCCCAGCACATAAGTCCGACACCTTACCCCTAGACCACCAGGTTTGTTGAAAGATGTTATGTTTAGTGAGATAATTCAGAACAGTTGCTAATTAATCCAGGGTTTCTTCTTCTTCCTTAGAAAGGTTTCAAAGATTAGAAGTTTACACAGGATGTATTTTAATTGGTGTCAAATATTTTAGGAGTGTATTCCCATCCACCAACCATTAAGAAAAGCTCGTATAAAAATGGCTCTAAAAACGTGTAGGTTTTCCTCAAAATTGGATTGGTTGTGAGTGATCCAGTTAATGGCCTGCTTTATAAGCATATTTTAACCCAATATTTTTATCTCTGTAGACATTTAAAGTCCATTGTTTACACAAATCCTGTGCCTGATGTTGATGTTTTAAGAGAGCGTATCGTAAATGGATTTAGCACCCACATAACACCTCAGATGACTTGTATTCAACAGAATTTGACAAAGCACGGAGCGTAGGCTCAGAGAATGAATTGAAGCAGAACCCAATTTTAAACAATTTTTGTAACAAAATGTTCTGTCTTGTTGTGTTTTTTGTTTGTTTCTGCTAAATGTTTGTCTTGTTTGATTCCATTGCTTATTCTGTTGGATTGCTTATTATTAATAATAATAATAATAATATTTAGCACCACGTCTTACTACCCGTTCGGTGTTATACGCTTTAAGTACTAACTACGCTAATGGATTAGGAATTGGGAAGGTCGAATTAGAGGAAGTGAACCCGCATTTGCGTGGAGAAAGAGTGGAAACCATTTAGGAAAAACCACCCCCAGCTCACCCGACCGAGATTCGAGCCTCGATCTCCCCGTCCTCGGCGGTCGAGCTCAACACGACTCGCGCGTTAGATTGCTTATTAAATGAAAGATAACATTCCTCCGACATCAGAAACAAAGTGTATTTAGACCCATGATTATATGATTTTTTATTAATGTTTCATGGATCGGATTATACCCCTAGTATATTGTAAATCAATTAAAATACATTGAATTTTCGCTTAGGCATTTTTAAATATTGCATAACCATTAAACAATTGTTTGATGATACTTATTTAACAAAATAGAGTCATAACCAATTATTTTTCGACAATATTTTGTAGCAAAAAGTTTTCTTAGCCATGAACGAGGGGGAGGTAGTAGGGGGGTAAGAAGGCAACATGGCTCCATCCGTATGAGTAACAGAAAATGCGATGAGGACTGAAGAAGAGGGTGTGCACTCATCGTAGAAGAACAGACTTGGATTTATGACGTAATTATAGTTGATTGAAGCTCATTGGAGCGCGCTATGAGCTCCTTCCATCTCTTTCTATTAATCCCGGGACGAGACATCTCCTTAGCCTCCATCTATTTCTTTATTGGCCATCTATGTGGACAAGTGTGTTCAGGAGTCGACTGTTGCCCTTGGAGACCTTGGTTTGATACTGGGATATGACTTACTCAAGTCTGTAAATATTGACCCATATTTACAAGAAACTTAAATTATTCTCTCAGGGTTGGGTGTCTTAGCTATACGTGATGGTGTCCTAGGTTGATTAGCTTTATCTCACAGCCTATGAACCAGAATATTAGATACTAGACCNATAAATACGAACATTTGTTCACACAAGACATCAGAAATGCTATCTATTTATTTACAACTAGACCCTTCTCCATCCCCCCCTTCCCCATTATTATTTTCAACACAAATATTGAAGAATCATCATAGACTCTACCTTAAAATATGAGTGACTATCGACATTTTTATGAGGAATAAATTAAATTTTCAAAATAAAATATAGCCTATGTTACTCGCTGATAATGTAGCTTTATATTGGTGAAAGAATTTTTAAAATCAGTCCAGTAGTTTTTGAGTTTATCCATTACAAAAAAAAAACACTTTCCTCTTTAAAATATTAGTATAGTTTAGATTATGCTTGAACCAGAAAACTTATCCAGAGTATGATTTTCTGCATTCCTAATTTAACAACTGTGCTATTTAACTTAAATCAGTTAAATAGTAATCTCATTTTAAAATAATTGATCTTGGTTGTATTTTTTAAATATAATAAATCTGTTCTACTTGTTTCAATCCCACTGTTTTTTAAGGTACAGGGTGAGGCAGAAGTAATTAAATTATTTATGCCAAGGAAAAGGGTGGACAACGTTGCCTGACGTTCAGTGGAAATCACCTGAGTTACATTTTTTTTTTTTAAAAAGTCTGGTATATAGTGTGTTTTTATTTATTTCTGAATATCTTAATTTTTAATTAAAGGGTTAGTTTTCAAGTTACTTATCGTCAAATTGTTTTGGCCTCTACCTGTATGATAAAGAAAGACTCACCACATTGTGACGTCTCGTTAGAGCTGGAATACCTGTATAGGTAAGGTATTATCCGTGGGGGAATGGGGGCTTTTATGACGTCAATTATTATTAATTCAACCTTCCTCTTCCTTAATACATTAACAGTAGGCATATTCACCAATCGGGTTGTAAGATAGCGCGCAAATTTTTACTGAGCAAATAATTTGTTTGGGGTTCGATTTTATTTATGGCATCTATCATATTTGTTGTATCAAATGATATTTTATCTTAAATATTAACGTTTTATTATTTATCTAAAATATTTATATAATTGAAAACAATATTATATATTCTTTAAATGGTCAATACTGACAATGAACATTTTATCTTAGGAACAAACTTATTTTTCTACCTCCATGAGTCACGCAACTTCCTTCTTTGTTTTATTTTATTTCTTTAACTTAATGGTTACTAAATCAAACTATTATAAAAACTGTAAAACAAAGAATCCACAGCTAAATCTTTTTTTTTATGTCATCAAACTAAATGACTTGGAAGAGAACGCGATGAATTTTTTTTTTCCCTTTCGCATCAGTTGGGATTTTTTTGTTCCCCCTCCCACTAGATTTCCACTTCAGTAGATTCTTATTACTTTACTCAATATATGTGAGTACAAACAATAAATGTTAACGGAATCAATTGATTAAATCAATAAAATGAAAGGGGTGGAATTTTTATCGTCTACCTTGACATCAGAAATGTTACTTTTTTTTTTGTGAATTACATGTTTTGTGTTGACAAATGAAATGGAAATTGTGCTGCTATAGAGCATTCATTCATCTCTTATGTCTTATATAAACATTTATCAATAAAATAGATGAGAAATGGGGAAATACTAGTTCAATTTTCATAGGAAGTATTAAATCTGTTAACTAGAAAATCTACTAGATATGTTTTAACGTAGTAAATAAAGCTCAGAATATACAAAAACTAATTTTTCCGGTTGTTCGCTATGGGTGTAAAACGTGGTTTCTTACCTTACACGATGAAAACCAGTTTAAGGTGTCAAAAAAAAGTTTCTTAGGAAGGTATTTGTTCCAAAAAGGAATGAGGCTACTGGGGATTTTGAGGAAGTTACATAATGATGAGTTACATTTCCTCTACTCACAACATGACATTCTTATGATAATCAAGTTTCGTAGATTATAGTGGGAAGGACATGCATTGCAAATGAAAGAATCTAGAACTGTGTTGTAGGTTCTGACTGGCAGGCCCAATGGGAAGAGACCATTGGGAATAACTAGACGCAGATGGAAGGATAACATTAGAATGGACCTTAAATAGATAGTGTGTAATGAGGTAGGCTGGATAGAACTAGCTTAAGATAGGTATAGGGTGTAATGAGGGGGACTGGATAGAACTGGCTCGAGATAGGTATAGGGTGTAATGAGGAGGACTGGATAGAACTGGCTCGAGATAGAGATAGGGTGTAATTAGGAGGACTGGATAGAACTGGCTCGAGATAGAGATAGGGTGTAATGAGGAGGACTGGATAGAACTGGCTCGAGATAGATTAAAATGAGGTGGACTGGATAGAATTAGCTCGAGATGGGTATAGGGTGTGATGAGGTGGACTAGATAGAACTAGCTCAATATAGAGATAGAGTGAAGTGAGGTGGACTAGATAGAACTAGCTCAATATAGAGATAGAGTGAAGTGAGGTGGACTGGTTAGAACTAGCTCAAGATAGGGGTAGGGTGTAAGGAGGTGGACTGGGTAGAACGGGATAAAGATAGATTAAAATGAGGTGGACTGGATAGAATTAGCTCGAGATAGGTATAGGGTGTAATGAGGTGAACTGGATAGAATTAGCTCGAGATAGGTATAGGGTGTGATGAGGTGGACTGGATAGAACTAGCTCAATATAGAGATAGAGTGAAGTGAGGTGGACTGGTTAGAACAATCTCAAGATAGGGATAGAGTGTAATGAGGGGAACTGGATAGAGCTAGCTCAAGTTAGGGACAGGTGGCATATTTTTGTAAGTGAGGCAACAATGAAATTGGAGCTACTAACGCCATTGAGTAAGTATTTTAACGTATTCATAAGTCAAGTAATGTGATATTCAACTGTTACTTTTGCTTTTGTATCCCTCATTTTACTTGTGAACAATTTATTATAGGAATGATTTTTAATAAAATAAAATAACTAGTTGGTACTTTGCTGTTAGATTTGATAACATTTTAATAAAAATAAACCTCACACAAATAGTTTTGTTATCAAGTTATGGAGATATACATACAGTTTACTGTGAACTCTCATTAAAAAAGAAGAATATTAATTTAAAAATCAATCAAAAACTAGGAAATAAAAACCGCATCGGCTAAGAAAGCGATAAAAGTTCAACTGGGCTGGTTTACCTATGACCGGGATGTTGGAGTTAAAATGCTGGGTTAATGTACTAATCTAGGATTTCCCTAATATGATTATCACTGTCGTTCTATTTAAACTCTGCTACATTTACTCCAAAATACTAACCTCCTTATTCCTACACTTTTTGCGTTATTAAATTTGGATAGCCCAAATCACGGTTTGGGGTGGGGGGCGATATATATGTGTTTTGAATTCACATGATTTTTAGATGAGAAATTGTCTAAGGTGATATGGTAGGATTTAGTGTTAAGAGAAATATTTTCACAATTTTATACGATTTTTTTAAAAATAAATCTCCAGTAAAAACATAAAGTTTAATTTTCGTCACGTGGTGATTTCAACAGTTGTTGAATATCTGTCAGGTGTCTTGTAATTTAATGACAACTATTTCTCTTCATTTAAAAAGTTTCTCTTCTAATGCTAATATTATCGTGACAAATAATCAAGAACTTTAGGGAGAACTGTGAGAACTTTAGGGAGAACTTGGTATAGAACATCAAACTGATTTGTTTCTACTGAATAAATATTTGATTTATTTCAGTTTTAAAAAAAAGATGGTTATGTAAACTGCCTCCCCTTTCATCCTGGACATTATTTTATAGTAGTTTATAATAATAGCTTGGTTAATTGACAGCCGCATATCAAATGGCTTGACGTATACGTCTATGAAAATTATTTTAGTAACGTCTATAACTGTCAAAACAATTTCCTACCCACCCGTTTCGGTGGCCACATGGTCTAACGCGCTACTCTCGTGTTAAGACTAGATGGCTGATGACGGGGAGATCGAGGTTCAAACCTCGGTTGGGTGAACCGAGTAAGGTTTTCTATTCTTCCACGAACATTCGGGTACATTTCCTCTTAATATAACCTTGATAATCCCTAAACCACTAGCTTAATTTATACATAAACGTATAACTCGAACGGGTAGTAAGACGTGGTGCAAAAAAAAATCCTTCCCTTATAGATCGGACTGTACATAAAGCCTTTCTTTGTGTATGCTATTATTAGCAAACCACGAGTGTCGATCGAATTAACTTACACCATTACGGCTTTTCAACTAACCTCGTCCTGTTCCCTCCCTTTACCCCTTATACAAGCTCTACTGCGTTATCGCCAAACAGCGACCGAGGGGTGATTCGAGAGGGCGCGGGGTGGAAAGGGAGGGACCGTGTATAGCGTCTCATACCAACCAAGACCGACGCCGAACGTCGGTTTGTCTATCGTCACCCGGGCCCGGCGACAATGTGAGACACGGTGTCGTGTCTGCCTGTCTACCCTTTCTGTCTGTCTTGCCCTGTTGTGTGTGTGTGCTTGCTTGTGTTGTTCGTTCGTTCCCTTCCTCACCCCCTGTTCTCCCCCTTCCCCCACTTTCCCATTCCGTTTCTGATCGACTTCAGCTTTCATCACAACACAAGGCCTCCCATCCGAACAAGACTAGGCGACGGAAACGAGAAGCAACCCGCAGTTCACACTACTGTGCTGAGGTTCGTCAGTGCAAAAAAAAAAACAATGTTTGACGAGATAACTTTAATAAGTTATCTGCTTTGTTTTTACTTTTTACTATAGAGAAAGTATTGTATACTTTAAAATGTCCAGCTTCAAGATAATAATGATAATAATAATAATATTACGCGTCTGGGCTACATTATTCATAGCCCAATTTGTGGGAAGATTAGCCAGTACTAGTGTACCATTGCCCAGGGGACATGTAGCCTACTATACGTACATCCTTTCCATGGAGGCTCTTTCCATTTCCCTGTGAGATGAGGTGATGGTTATAGCGAGCATGAGGGTGATATGCGAGTATGAGGGTGATAGCGAGTATGAGGGTGATAGCGAGCATGAGGGTGATAGCGAGTATGAGGGTGATAGCGAGCATGAGGGTAATAGCGAGTATGAGGGTGATAGCGAGTATGAGGGTGATGGCGAGTATAAACACTTAAACCTAGCTTGAACCTAGCTAACCAAACTCTGGCGACCGTAGGGGTGATTACCCTTTTAGGAAAATAGCCAAGCTATTGGCCGGGAATCGGACCAATCACCCCAAGGCAGCTCAAAGCCATATGCACTGACCACTACACCACGTAGTTGGTTATCATCAATATTATGGTGCACAATTACCTTAAATTTAATGCTATCTCTAAATTTAAGGGTAATTTAGAGATATCTGATTCGGTGGCCGTATCGTCTAAAGGGTGTCACTCTCACAATAGACTGGCCTGCCAATAATGTGTAGATTGGGGTTCGAATCTTGGTTATGTGTACTAAGGGTGGTTTTTTCCTAAATGATTTTTCACTTTCCCTTTACTCAAATTAGAGTGACTTGCTCTAAATACAATTGGAAGAAACTAATCATTAAAGAGTGGCGTAATAAGGATATTTCTTTTGAAATTTTGTTCTTTAACACAGTAGATTTATTAGAAAATGTAAATACGAATGTGTCGTAACACTTTTACTTTCTCTCGGCTCCTATAAGAGATAAGTTTTGTGTTCGTAAAAAACAAATAGATCTCGAGATTTTGTTAAATATCGACATTTCATGAACCCATGAAATTGAAAAAGTTGTTTTTGCTTTGCCGTTTGTCGATTTCTTGGACTAAAACCGAAACTATTTTACTGGTTGGGCTAAAATTTGGTATCTGGGGTTTTCATAAAGTCCCTCCAAGATTATTTTGGAATTAGATATCCAACCTTAAAATTAAGGGTGGTTTACTAGAGGGCAAAAAGCGATAACATCTATTTTCTCAAAACCTCCTCTAACCATCTTCTTATTAATTTTGTATCTAATAATTATTAATCACTATAAACAAAATGGCAATTCTTATTTTCACAAAAGAAAATGAATTTAAGCTCATTTATATAAGCGGAAATTTCCTAATTTGATCAAAATTCCGCAACTATTTAAAATATGAAATACATTTTCACTATAAAGTTGTAGTGCTATCCAAATTAAAACAATTTTATGCTGGAATATATTTTTATAAAACCAATCATTTCTGAGCTATAATCAGACATATACATATATTTTAATGGGTTGAATAGAAATATGAAATTAATTAGGTTTTTGATGGACAGAGATACTCATCATTACTCGTGAAATTTGTAAAATGAAATAATATATAATGTTACAATAACATGAGTTTTCAGTAAATGTAAGATTAAATAGTATGAAGGCCTGTGAGATGCATCTTAAAATCTTTTTTAAATTTACAATTTGTCATGCATACAGGATGTTTCAGTGAAAGCGTGCAAAACTTAAACAGGACATAGGAGATACTCTCTCGAACATTTTGAGACAGATAACGTGTGATCTGTGAGGCCAGCTAAGTAGAATATGGGTCTAAACATGTCTAAGACTGTAATATAACGGCTTATCTTTGACACTCAACAGCGTCTAATAATCTCTATGTTGACTAGGAAATTCGTGTCTAAGGATATTAATTCTACTTTAATAAACCTCTCACACCTTAGTTATTTACCTACGGCTTCATTGGATCAACACAAGTGTTTTTTTAATCCTATCTTAAAAAGGAAAAAGAAACACAGTTAATTAGCATATTATGTCAAAAGCCTTTGAATATTTAGATGGACCTTTTTTTAATACTGGTTTGAGCAGTGGCTTACCTGAATATTTGTCACCTGTGGCGGGTGCTTACTCTGCCCTCCCCCCACCTCCCATGAATATGATTTAAATTTAAACCCAAACAGGTAGTAAGACGAGGGGCTAAATACATATTTCTCTCAATTAGTACGTAGTATTGTGCAATTTGCGCACAGGTTTTCTACTACTATTTAAAAGGTAAATATGAGTAACAATATTAGACAAAGGCTTATGCCTTGTTGTTAGATGAAAGCATTTTTAATTTAAGGAGTTATTTAAGTTAAATTTGGTGGTACCCGCATTCACATCCAGAGAAAGCGTGCCAAACTACTGAGTAAAAACTATCCTCGCTACAACCGACCGAGATTCAAACCTCAATCTACCCACTAACGACAGTCTTGTCTTATTTTGATACAAACTAACAGTAAATATTGGCATAGTTAAGAATTGGTACCTTCCTCCTTGCCGCTATCTTCGTGTAAAAGAGAATATTCAATTTTTGATGTTCGCTGCTCTTCCCAAGGCTAGGCAGTATTTATCCATACTAGAAATAAACTAAATAAATTCAATCAAATTAATGAACGTCCGAAAAGATACACCAACAAATGAGTTTTGATTTGTTCAGACACACACACACACACACACACCTCATAAGGGCGGCATTAACAAAGAACCACCACCTAAAAATGTCGTAGTCTAAAGATTTCCTAAGAACTTCATAGCGGCGTTGACAAGGAGATTAAAAAAAAAATTTAAATGGGCGGCATTGACAAAGAACAACTAGCTAATAATTTCCTAGTCTAAATATTTCCTGCCACACCTGCCCCACCAGCGAATCGACTTCTTACTCTCAAACCACGCTTCCAAGAAAAGGCAGATCATTCTCTCTAATTGCCGCGCCATTAAAGACCGCTAGTGGTCCCTCAACGCAATTTCGCAACTTAACCCCCGTCCCCTCTTAGATGTCCAGATGCTAACACGTCATCGAGTTCATCAGGTCCGTAACTATATAAGCGTCATCCCTCACTTCACATAAAATATATTTTATTGTATAAACTCTACGGAGGAAGAACTTGGAAGTAAACATACATCGCCGAGGACTCTACGAGTAACTACGATGTGTCAGGCATCGGTCTCGCTGCCCCGCCACAGAGGAAGCCTCTTCTGAGACTTGAAGTATCTACAATTTAGAATCTAAGTCAGATTCTAAACTCCTCTTTTGCTATGTCCATAAGACATAGTTTTTTAGTCAGACCCGCCTCGGTGGCGTAGTTGGCTAACGCGCTTGTCGTGTTGAACTCTACTGCTGAGGACGGGGAGATCGAGGTTCGAATCTCGGTCGGGTGAACTGGGGGTGGTTTTTACTAAATGGTTTTCCACTATCCTTCCACGCAAATTCGGGTTCACTTCCTCTAATTCAACCTTCCCAATTCCTAATCCATTAGAGTAATTAGTACTTAAAGCGTATAACCCGAACGGGTAGTAAGACGCGGCGCTAAATATTATTATATTATTTTTTAGTCAGAATGTCTAGTTTTGTTTGCCGAACACATAAGGCTTAATTATGAATGTTACTGGTAAATCCTCTTTTGCTGTATCTATAAGACATAGTTTTGTGTATCAGAATGTTTGATTTTATTATTTATGTTCATCAGACTTAATTATTTGTGTCAGGATATCTGACTTTATTTTCTATGCCCATAATGCATAGTTTTGAATGTTAGTAATAACGCTCTTTTTATATGTCCATAAAACATAGTTGTTCGTCAAAATTATGACAAGTTTTCCTATGCCATATGGCGTAGTTTAGAATGAAGGGCTTAATGTTCTATTTATCATGGACCATGCGTCTTAAATTACTATGTCAGTGTGTCTGACTTCTTTGTCTAAGTCCTTAAGACATAAATTATATATTAGAGAATAATAATTACTTCCTAAACGATATATCCATAATTTGGATCTCTGTATGGCGGAAATCCGGTTATCTAACGTTTTATTTAGTGACCTAGTTAGGTCAATAACAAAAGCAATCACTATTGTATCTTTGTAGTATGTCTATTTAGGGTGCGCAACCTGTGGGAGCCCTACTAGGTAGTAGTCGTGGCCCGTGGGAATGGTGTTTTGTCTCCGGCCCCTGTGGGAGTCGTTTTTATCAAGTTATACTAATATTGTATATTGTTAGTACTTATTATTGTGTGCCCTAGTAATGTGTGGAAGTATAATTATACTATTGTATGTCCAGGCAGTACTTATTAAGAACTGACTGGCAATAGTATGTTAAGCATGTAGATGCCTGATTGATCACCATATACTACTTTTAAAATGCTGGTTCCTCTTCAAGTAAATTAACCCTAGGCTTTCGTAACTCTTCATGGAGCTATATCAAGCTAACTAGCTTATTCGCATATCTATACTCATGGTAACTATAAAATTAGGATTAAATACCCCTTGTTTTCATTCACTATAATTTCACTATGATTCATAAATATAACTATTTGATCTTAGTCTAGTATTAGCTAGGCTGGAACCCGCCTCGGGGGCGTACTTATCTAAAGCGCTAGTCGCGTTGAGCTCGACTGCCGAGGACGGGGAGATCGTGGTTCGAATCTTGGTCGGGTGAACTAGGAGGGGTTTTTCCCTACACGGTTTTCCACTCTCCCTCCCCACAAATGCTGGTTCACTTACTCTAAATTCAACCTTCCCAACTCCTAATCAATTAGCGTAACTAGTACTTAAGCGTATAACCCGAACGGGTAGTAAGACGTGCTGCTAAAAAAAAGTTAGACTGGATTATCTTCATGTGTTGTGGCTTATCCATATATATATATATATATTTGCCTATCTTTGAATGCCACTATGTTAAGGCAGACGTTCTTTCGTAGGAGAATGAGCATTTATCCTTATTTTAAGAGTTACTAAACTATTCTATAATATAACTATACTTTCTTACTTCTCTTAGTGCCTTGTCACCAAGGTGTTTATTTCTATTCCTCCGTATCGTAAAGTTTACGATCATACTAACTGCATAAAGTTATCTTTAATAACAATGAACTGTTTGATCAGTAATATATTTAAATATAAATAATATATATATATATATATATGTGCAATTCTATTTTTCTTGCTTACATTAAATTAAACCTATTTGTTAAACTTATATATTTCTCTAATGTCTCATCCCTACCAAAATTTCCTTATTTAACCTTGTGTATAATTGTAATCGTCACTTCTACTTGATAGTATAAGCGAGGATTCAATATAAACTACTTCTAAGATTAGTATCTGACGTTTCATTTGGGAAAATATAATGCTAAGCTTATTTTGTCTTAATACCTTGTTTGTTCCCACGCGTAGTGGCTTTTTAAAAGTGAAACTTATAACGCTATTTAAAATGTTTACTTTAGATTTAATGAGGAACTCAGAGAATAATAGGGAAAATTTGAACGCCTCTACTCAAATCTTAACTATAGAATAGAGCACTGGCTATATAACCTACCAAATGCACAGGATAAATAATGATTTTGATCGAATTACATATTTTAATAATATAATAGTAGATGAAAATTATAGCCATAGAATATAACATTAAATATGTAGGCTTCTGAATTCACAGAATAAATAATAATTTTATCTAATTACATATTTTAATCCTTCTAGTTAGATACAAGTAAAAAAATGCGAAATATCGACGAATTTGTATGGAATTGTTTTTTCAGTTTTATTTTTACACATTTTTCTGAATTCTACATATTTTCAAGGATATTAAAATAAATTATATTACATATTTTGTGTTTTTATAGTGGTATTATTTTTATAGCGGAAAATATTTTTAAATGACGCACTTCTAGCTTTCAGGCAACCTATACTTTCATAAAGGAATGGCAGTGAGCAAAGTCCAAGTCAGATATGCTGGCTCGTAACACTGGATTATAGTTGCCGTAATGTACCCTTACCTTAGTGCCTGACGTTTCTCGTGCTGTGAAGGTGATAAAATGGGGCCATAAAGTGCCCTCAGCAGATTGTCTCTCGCGTGGCGTGTCAATTTGTAAACACAAGTAGACGATTTGTAAATAGAAGTATTTTTGGATCTGAATAGTTCATTTTTACATTGTTCTTTGGTATGGAGAAGAAACGGATATACAGGGGCAAGACAAAGAAACTAAATTAATTATGAAAACGGGATGAAAAAACTCAAAAATATCAAATATATGTAATTTGAAGTCTGTAGCATTAATACAGCACGTGGAATGGTCTTTTGAAAAGCAAACAAGACCAACCATATCCATACGTACAAGTTTAATATCAACACCAGCTAGTATATCGAGATAAAGCATTTAACCTCCGACTGAAAAAGATAATTCTGGAAACAGTGAAAGTTTCATTGAAAGTTTGCAGTGTGTGTTTTTAACATGCCATTAATTGACGTATTTAATTAATGGGAAATTTAAGTGATATAAACTAATTATGCGATACAACTCGTTAAAAATGTAATCGTACGTATGCATTTTTATTAAAGTATTTTTTTTATTATTTCCTTCAGATTTTTGCAGCCATAAAATTAAATTTAGTTTAATTATATAGGTATGTATAATCAAGTGAGGAAATGAGGGTTTTTATTTACAATTACATAGTAGACATTGATTGTCTTGGGGGAGAGTGCTCGCATCAGTACCCGAGTTCATGGGTTCAAACCCAACCGAGGTCAACGGATATATCTCCAGCGTTAAAATTTCATAGAACAACTTGCTTCAGAGGGGAAGTAAAACCGTCGGTCCCATTTCGATTGTGGCATGTAAAAGAGGCCTGGAATGTATGGGAAAATACCTTTCCCGGCAAAATTGATTTGTTCTTTCGTTCTCGCTCGTAGACATTTTCTTGTGCTGGTATGAACAGCCGGCTCAAAAAGTGCCCGGTAAATATCTAAAATTAATATAAATACATATCTAACATTCTTACATACCTTACTACATATTTTACCAGATTTTATTAGATATTTATGTACACATTTTGTAAGTCAATACTACACAAAAATATGGTCTCTACTTACAAGGCATATAAATTAAACCTGCGTAATACCAACTAAAGAGGGAAAATGAGGTGAAGGATACACACGTATAAAGTCGACAAGAAAGACGGGAGAAAAGCGAATGAGTGATAGAATTGTTTGGGAAGCTGTGGGAAGGAATCATATCTAACCAACGAAATTTTCGACCTTCCGAAATCGAGAGCCTTTTTTTTTGTGGTATTGGGAGTGTCGGACGTGTCTTGCAGCTTGAATCACGCGGTGATATAACAAAGGTATATATGTGGAGGGTGAGGTTTGAGGGGGCGTCGCTGGATCACTGGTTGTGAGGGGAGGTCGTGGACTAAAGGGGGTGGGGGGCCGGTATCCTACTTTCATCTCGAGAAATAGACTAATGCGCGTGTTTTGGGTTCCTGAATATACCGCTCGAAGAAAAATAATATATATACTCGTATATCAGAGGGGAAATAAAAATTGGACACAAAAAGTAAATAAACTACAAAACAACAAACTTGTTAGTTTATTTGATTGTGTCTTTACTTGGTTTTAAAAATTGAATTACGACCCAAGTAATATGTTTTTTGAGGCGTATTTAATTTGTTTGGACATATTGAATAAGAAATGTTTATATTAATTTATTTACACCAGGTCTAACTAACCGCTAGAGCTATCAGCATTTAACTACACTAAATATCACGTACGGATAGCGTCAGGTGAATATATTATCCAATACGTTTTAAATAGGTGACATTTATATTGGGAGGTGATGTCACGGAAAGGCAAACAATCTCGATTAAAATTTTTTGACGCTGACGGTCTGTTATATAAAATGTGAAATTGAGTTGCGTCTGTGTGCAACTATTGTTAGTTTAATTTGTGCCTATAGTAAAACCTTTAAAAATGGATGAGCTTTTAACCAAACAAGTATGTTAATATGAAGAATTATCCGCTTCAGTGACCGTCAATCTCATGTTAGATTGACCTGCTGATGACGGGATGATATGGGTTCGAATCCAGGTCGGATGTACTGAGGATAGTTTTTACTCAAAGGTTTTCCATTCTCCTTTCGCGCAAATATGATTAGAGCATATTACCTTCTAAATCGGTTCCTTCTTCATTCTTACCCCAGTAGAAATAAAATATTGTATTTGTGTATAGCTTGAACAGGTAGTAAGACGTGGTACTAAAAATAATATGAAGAATTATACGATATGACCGTCAAGAAAGACTGTGATAATATCCACAAATTTCCACAATATGGAGACAAATAGGAAATAAACTAAAAATTGACATGTATGCATAAGTATTTTTTTTATCTCTTACAATTTTTGGTACAATTTGTGATACTCACCTACATTCTCATTTTAAGCGTCTTTCTCTCTCTCGCACACACACACACACACACACACACACACACACACACACACACACACACACACACACACTCTCTTAGAGTGTTTTCATCTGACTTAATTTTCGTCAAGTTAAATCAGTTTTAAGTTTTAAAATCGTGGCATGTTTATAAAATCACTTTGTTTCTGCCATAACGTTACGGAAAGCTTACGTTCACTAGACGTCATGTGGTTGAACGACCGGAAGTGACGTTGCCGGTACTTGACCTAACTGTTGACATAATGCGTTAGTGATGAATCAAGCAATCATTTATATGAAATCTGCCCATATTCGCGTTTATATAAAGTAGAAAATAATTTAGAAACCAAAACGTGACCACCTATGCATATTTTGATAGTACGACCTGGTTCATCGCTACATTGATCGTCCTAATATAATCCCCGTTCTTGAGGATACAAATTTAGATGGTGTGAATTATTATATCCGGCCCTTGATCCGCGGCTGTCACTTTTTATAGCATTATATTATCAATAAATAATAAAATATCACTTATAATATTCAAATATCATCAACGTTGATCACAAAATAGCACATTTGTATTTTTTTAAAGGATCTTCAAATGAAAACTGGACCTTTAAGTTTTTGGACCCATAGCTTAAATCTGAGGGAGGCAATCTTCATTTCAAGTCCTCGACTGCTTTTAAAAAGATGAAACCATTTTCTCTTCTTCCCTTCTCATACCACCTATCCCACACATCTTTTGCCCTAAAGGGGTGTTCTTTCTTTGAAGTTAGACCCTTCTACCCTTTCCCCCCAAGAAAAAAGTACAACACTTTCCTTTTTAAAAGGTTTCATCTTCTTTGCGTCAGTCATTAATTTTTCATTAATTTTCCTCTTTTAATTTTCTACACCTTAAGGAAAAGTAAAGAGAGAAACTTGCACGAGGTAAGGGGGGGGGGTGTAGAGTTTTTTTACCCCTAACCCCCCCCCCGCCCCCATCTACTTGGCTTCTAACCGTCACCACTTCACTCAAGGAAAGGTCAGTGGCGTGATTCAACTTGAACATAAGGGGATGGCGTTTAATTAGAAGACCTAATTACGAACGGCCTTTATTCCTCTTGTATGCTGTAACATTGTGAAAATGTAAAAAAGAATATTCTTGTAGTTTTCAACAATGGTTAAGTAATATTGTGATAAACCGTATGGTTTGAATCGATTAAAACTGTTTTTTTATTTATTTGGATATTTCTTTCTATCTAAAACTAAACTAAAAAAAATTGGACTGAATTTAAATATGTTAAATAAATTATAGTTTACTTTTTTTCATCAAATCTATGTTTCTTTATAAATCCATCTAAATTCCTAACATGTCTCAAAATGCCATGCAATAAACCTGGCGTTATTTGGTGTGGACTACTATTATTTCAAAAACCTACTTTTCGATTCGATTTAAACTATTTATGGTTCTTAAAATATTAAACACTTTTTTGAATAATGAATATTTTAATATACGATTCAAACCATATTTTTAATTTAGTAGTTATATTTTTACTAAATTGGTGGGTCTAGAACTGAGTTAAGCTCAGCCTCATGAGGACAAATGATGATCTACTTGAATATATAAGTAGCAACTCTGGTCAAGAAAGCTGAGATTAACGGCTGGAGGTTTACTTGTGCTGATCACACGACACCCTATATCTGCAAATGTTGGTACTAACTTCGCTAACAGCGGTGGCTGCGTGGTCGGAATAGCTCGCTTGGGGCTGGCCCGTTGTATAAATTAAATTAAACAGTTTTCTGTGTGGAAATTTTTATTATTTTTGGTTTAAGGTGGTAAGGAAGAGGATGCGGAAAAAAGCGAGTGTTTTTGCAGTTTTTACGGTAAAACTTTCTTTGGCAAAAAATAAATAAAATATTGCTCCAGTGAAACATATAATTTTATTTTATCTACATTGTGACCTCAAAATTTCTTGAGTGTCTAACAAGGGTGTTCTGAAATTTAATGACAACATTTTATATTTGTTTAAAAATTTCCTCCTCTAATATCGCTATGCTCATGACCAATATTCAACCATTGTTGATATAAACATGCGAAGAAAATTAAACTCTATGTTTGTAATGGAACAATATTTTATTTATTTTAGTCAAACCAATATTTTGCCATGAAAACTTCAAAACAATTTCTTTCCCCTTTTCTCGATTCTTTCTATCTATATAAGGCACGAGTATAAATAAATGATCTATAGAAACGAGACAGTTCTTTAAAATGTAATGTGTAAAATTTCAAAATTGTAAAATATTAAGAGACCAAAATTTTATAGTTTAATCATATTCATATGCATAGCCTATACGATTTTACAAATTTATCTCAATTAAATGATGAGTATTAATACTTATTTTGATGTACTGTACATATAAAAATAACAAGTTTCATCCTTTTTTTTAGCACCACGTCTTACCACCAATTTATGTTCTAATTACTCTAATGGTTTGAAAGCTTAGGATGTCTTTATAAAAAGGATGCATACCCTCATCTGCGTGGAGGGAGGGTGGAAACCAATTTGTAAAAACCACCCTCAGTACACTTGACCGAGATTCGAACCTTGATCTCCCCGTCATTGGCAGTCTACTCTACTGCGAGTGTAGCGCGTTAGACCATGCGGCCAACGGAGTGGATAAGTTCTACGTTAAATAATTTATATCATTACCAATAGGACGTATTGAAACAAATTAATTCTATTTGTACTTATATCTTATTAAAATATAAAAATATAAAATCTTTTTGTGCAAATCAATTTTATAAATTTATCAGAGTAATTTTATATTTTCATTTAATTAAATGTAAAAACCTCTTCTTTTTTTTAAATCAACCAATGGCCTACATTCCAAAGTAAATATAATGAAGAAAACCACAGTTAACTTAAACTTTAAATTACATTTCGTTCTTCAGTCTCTTTCAATTAAATTTCTCAGTAAGTTAAAAAAAGGGAGGTTTCTGGAATATTAAAATCCAGAGTTATTAAATAGTTCGGTCTATTATCACTCCAATTTTTCTTTCTTTTCTTGTTTGACAAAAGTCGTATTAATAAAGTAATATTCGGATGAAAGGTTATGAAAAAAAAAGTAAATAAATTTGAAAAAAAAGACAAACAAAGTAAAAGTATAAGTAAAAGTTAAAGAACGAAATGTACGTAGAAAATATTAAAAAGAATTACTTGATATAAATTTATAACTTTTCCTATAAAAAAATAATATCTTGAGCTGATGCCGATAACATATTAAAACTTTAAATATATTTACTTTTCTCTTTTCTTTCTATCAAAAGCGTAACTTTTCTTGTTTGTTTTAAGGAGCCAGGATAGAGCAACAAAAACCACATATATTTATATTTCTGTTCCCTTTGACCAATTACAACATTGAAACAAATAAGTTTCTTTAATAAAACTTTAAATTTATGCTACGGCGTTTATAATATTACTTAAATATTTAATGTATGTATGGGTTGTGTATGGATAACCATGAGTTAATTTCTGTGTAACCCATTTAGGTGGTCACATCATCTAAAACGTCACTATCGAAATAGACTACCCTACCGATAACGGGGAGATCAAGGTTCGAATCTCGGTCAAGTATACCGAGGGTGGTTTTGTAAAAAACTGTTTTCCACTATTCTTATACGCATTTTCGGATGCATTTCCTCTAAATATAACCTTATAAATCCCTAAAACTATCAGCGTAGTTATTACATATGCGTATAAACCGATCTGATAATAATACATGGTGCTAACAAAAATATATATTGCCGTGTGTATTTTGTGTTGAATGGATTTTCTTTTCACATGTCTATTTTAAAATGTTCGAAACCTTCGATCAGTCACTATCATGTCTGTCTATTGATATTAGAGTTCTAGGTTCGATTCCCAACATGGCCAAACCCTTTGTTAAATGTAGACTTCCCCTTTCATAGTAATGAATTAACGGTCAGACGCTGGATGTGGTAATTGTTATAGTTTTAAGTTATTTTATAAGTAGTGTGCTGTTATAATAAATCGATTTAAAAGGTGAACGTTAAATTTATCTAATTTCTCATATAAACGAAAACAAATTTCTACTTTAATCTTAATTTAAATGTTTTCAGTTATTTAAATACCTATATGATTAATACTATAATAAAATAGTAGTTGTGATCAAAATCAAAACTCTTACCCCACGTCCTACAAGCCGCCCAGGATAGCCTTATTTAACTACAATAATGAAACAGGGATGAGGAAAGTATAATTAGGGATGTGGTATAAAAAAAAAGTGTCGATACTGTCCTCATTAAAATTATCGGAAGAAAAATATCGATACCATGCTAGTATCGAAAGAAATGTATCGATAGCAGTAAGTATCAGTATCAACATTTTAATTTGGGAATTTTTATTTAATCTATTATTAATAATCTCCTACCCACTTCGGTGTTCACGTGGTCTATCGTGCTAATTTCGTGTTAAACTAGACTGCCAAAAACAGGGAGATTGGGTTTAGATACCATTCGGATGCACTGAGGGTGATTTTTTCATAAATTCCTTTCCACTCTCCCACCACGCAAATGCGAATGAATTTAATCTAACTAGAACCTTCCTAATCCCTAATCCATCAGTGTAATTAGAACATTGGCGTATAACCTGAACAAGTAATAAGACATATGCTAAGAAAAAATCTCAACCTTTACATCATTGTATTTTCATGTTTATTCAAACACTGACAATTATAATAGTTTTTAATAGTAAAAACAACTTATACAATATGCTCTTTCACTATATAATATATTTTCTTTAAGCACCGCGTCTTACTACTCGCTTGGGTTATCCGCTTAAGTACTAATTACGCTAATGAGTTAGAAATTGGGAATACTGAAATTAGAGGAAGTTAACCCAAATTTGCGTGGAGGGAAAGTGGAAAACTCTTTAGGAAAAACCACCCTCAGTTCACTCGACCGAGATTTGAACCTCGATATCCCCGTCCTCGCCAGATTAGTGCAACATTAAACTAGTGTGTTAGCCAAATACGCCCCCGAGGTGGGTATAAACTTATTAAAAAACTTTCATAATTTACTTTTGGGAGGTGCCATTTTATTTAACTACACTCGTCTTTTATGTACATTATTATCAATATAGTTTATTAACTATAGACAAAATATAGAAGAATGGACGCTATTACTCATCTGCACATAAGCCTTTCTGACTCGTCTGCTTGGAACACCTTGTTTGGACCGAGTTTAATGTGATCCTACAAAATCCTCGGTCCCGGCACAGATTTATCTGATTACCAAACCCTTCCTTCACCTCTGACAAGACGTGTATTAATCACAACTTGTGAATGTGGGGAATGCCAGGCCTCCACCATGGTTCGGATTCCACGTTAAACTGTTGGTCCTCCATTTCATCTCACAATCACCCTACCATTACACATTAGCGTAAGTGAGTATAACACGAACGGGGAGTAAGACACAGTACTAATAATAAAAATATTTTAGGATTATTAATAAATTATCATTTATAAACTTTATATATTCGAATAACCATTGGTAACATATTTAATTAAACTCATTATTATTAAAAACGTGTTCGTGTAATCAATTCAGGTGACGTTTATTTCTGCAATAAGCTAGATAAATATAGAATGAAAAGTTTTAGTTTATTATAATTTATATAGTTTTATAATATTTTATTAATTAGCTATCACCGCGTAATAATAACTGTTAAGGTGATATGCATGTTTGATAACACTGGGTAAAAAAAACACATTTTTTTGTCCCAAAAGTGAAAATAGGTGGATCTAATAGTAATTTTTGTGCTTAACTCGAATCTATTTTTAGAATTTTTCTAGCGTGTAAAAATTTGAGTTATACCCATTTAAATTTATCAAAATACAGGCATAGTAAGGGGCTTATCTCACCTAAAAGGTAGAAGTGTAGGATTTTCTAATGTATTTTGCCTCTGGAACATCCCTCTTAAGGATTCAACAATAGTAAGCAAGCATATTTGGACTCCACCTACCCTGGTAACGTTTTTGCGTTCCGGAAATGTCTTGATGAAACTGTTCACCATGTTCGTCACTAACTGCTACAATATTTTATTGGAAGAAATCCATGTGCAAATCTAAGAAATGTATTTTAAAAGACATGATACATCTCATGATTTTTTAAGAGCTTAACAAATAATTCACTTTACTTGTCCATAATCATTTTGTATGATATTTTCTGGAGGCTCTGGCACAGGAAATTCTTCATTATGAGGCACATGCCTCGTGGAAGATGGTAAATCAGGGTATGTCACGCTGTGTTTTAATTTAGAATTGATGCCGAAATATTTATGAGACAGAAGTAACAATCTGTAAAGTGATCATTTAGTTCCCGCTAAATCTTTGGAACACTAAAATTCATGTGCTGAGAACCCTTTGACCAACTTATAAGGAGTCTCACACAAGTGACACGACAAAAATTAGGGGCCCAATTTTTTATCTTGGTTACCAATATTGCAACCAATCACTTATTTATGAGCGTAGTCAAACTACGTTTACGATCTTTAAATGTTACCTCACCACAAATGTAGCAAATAGAGTCCGGATGATTAACTCGATTTCTAGGCATTGTATCACTTGGTGTCCTAAACACTATGAAATATATTCTAAGCTACATAAACATTATAAAAATATATACACTGAATTGCATTAATACCAACTTATGACAGAGAAACACACAGCATTTGATGTTCACAGAACGAGATCTGACCACCAACTGGCCATGAGTGCTGACTGAGACAGTAAACAAGAAAACTTCTAATTAATCAAGTCCAATTATGTCATATGTCACATTACTCTTTAGCACGGCTTTGAACAGCATAAGGTTGAAAAGAAAAAAAGGTTTGAAGGTTTTTTCACAAATCAGGGAGTCTGTTATGTCAACTTAACTACGATTGCTAGCCACTTCGCCCACTTCACTGGAGAGAGAGTTTACTTACACACTGCATTATATTAAAGAGGGCGTAACTTTAAAACTATGAGTGATAGAAAAATTCTGAGACCCGTTTTGAAATCGGTGAGAAAACAACATATTAACCAACCTTGAGTTGCCTTGGGACAAAATCTTTGTTGACCAGTGTGATTATTACTCTAGTGAGATAAGTATAAGGAAGGAAACATTTTAGAGGTAATCAACCCAAATTTCCGTGGAAGTAGAGTGAGAAACCATTTAGGAAAAAAAAAATACCCTCGGTAGACCCTACCGGGAATCGAACTTTTATATACTCTTCTTCAGCAGGTCAGTAGAACACGAGTGATGCCTTAAACCGTCAGGCCACTGAAGCGGGTAGTCCTACAAACAATATTTAGTTTATTACATTTTGTCAATGATTGCTGAGACACACAGAATATATTTAAAATAATATTATGTATCCTAGGGGTTGGCAGACACCTTAGCTCATTCGGTAGCGTGTTGGCATGGCCAAACATTTTTTTCAGGTATGAAAATACAGGTTTACCCTTTCACATTGATAAATTGAAGGTCGGAGACTGGATGTTGTGCCTGTGCAAGTCTTAAAATAGTTTATAAGACATATGAAGCTACGACAGACCTATCAAATCGCTCGTGGAAGATATACGGCTTAAATAAGAAACTGACCCAGGCTACAGGCTGTAAAGAGCAGTAATGGATGTAAATTATTGTTTTGGTGGCTCAAGACCCACAGTTTATGAACCTGGGTTATAAAATACCTCTTCTATAATAATTTGACTGTTTTTTATTATCGCATCCAAACAATAAAAATAGCCCTAGAAAAATGTCAAAATAATCCAAAAAATTCATCAATCATCTTTATTCTCAGGAGAGATCTTTACAATACAGAATATAAGAAATTCATTTTTTTCCCTCCTCTCACTCTATATAAATCGGCTTTGTTTGTTCTTTTGTTTTATTCTTATATATATCCTCTTTATTTCTCTACTCTTTGGCCAAAAGAAGGTTGGGAGGTTGTAAGCTTTGATACATGGATCAACAAACGAAAGCTCTTTACCTGCAAGCTTGTCCATTTCGACAGCCCTCTCATTGTATCAGGGGGTAGAGTTGTATACCTCCTCTTCACTCCTCCACTCCTGTTACTCCAAGAAAATCGTGGCCGATGTGCCCTCTTGACCCTTAGTAAACAATACGAGCGAGAGACGGACATCATCATCCCCTAGAGAAATGTGTGTAGGTGGGCTCAAATAATTCTCTTACTAAGGAATAGGACCGTATGTTTGCTACAGCCTTAACTTTTATTATTTGAGTCATGTCCCAAGCTATTCACATTTAATTGCACTAATGGGGTACTACTTAATAAAGATAGGAAGGAATTAAAGTAAAGGCACCCTCAAATGTAATAGAAAGAATCTAGCGACATAGTCTTTGTGCCCACTGGTGTGGGACGAGGAATGTATAGAGACCCTACTTGTTATATGTTAAATAAAGTGATTGAATTTCGCTTAATAAAGAATTGAATATCGGTTTTATATGTCGATAAATCAAATTACTTTTTCGACTAAATTGAGGTTCGAATCTCGGTCGGGTAATCTTGGGGTGGTTTTCCCTAAATGGTTTTCCACTCTCCCTCCACGCAAATGCGGGTTCATTTCCTCTAATCTAACCTTCCCAATTCCTAATCCTATAGAGTGATTAGTATTTAAAGCGTATAACCCGAACGGGTAGTAAGAACGCGGTGCTAAATAAAATTATTTTTTTCGACTAAAAATGATAAAAAAAAATCAACTCAAACTTAAGAGGTCGATGGAAACATTACGGCTAAATGTATCGTCCTTTAATTTAAAATATTTGTCTTAGCTCACAATATTACTGTCATAATAGCTGAATCAAACACATATTTTACTTCTTTATCAACGGTCTTGGGCTGAGGGAAATTTATTTTATAGAATGGGAACTTTGACTGGTTTATAAGAATATTAGGAAAATATAAATGGAGATAGTGCAGCTGATACTCTTTTGTTTGGTAATTCCAGGTAAAAAACATTGAGGTCTGCAACCATATAATTATACATATAGTAGATTTTCATTAAAATCGACCTGAATGACCATTATTCACTATAAAAAACCAAATAATCACTTTTGCGTGTGTAAAACAAATAATTAACAGCGCACAATGGAACCCTAAAAGAATATATTGATTTTAATATGCTATTTAAAGGTCGTAAAAACACGTCTCGCGATATTTCGGTCTCTAGTTATGTTGTGAACATCTTGTTTAGTTGGGGAAAATGCCACTGGAGGTGGTTGTTGTTGTTAGTGAGTGTTACTTCCACCGCCTATAACTCTTGTGTTGTGCATATAGAGCTCAGTTGTCAAACCTATCCCTACAGTCAAGTTAACCTTTCGATCCTCTTCCCGGAAATCGACTCATAGGAGATCAACATCTCATCATCATACCTTATACACACCTTCCCACATCCCAGTCAAGAAAATCCTCCCCAAATCCCGAGACCCAGCGCAATCATTCTGTTTCCCCAATTTCACCTCACAGTGTAATTAATTAATCAAGTGTATGTATGTACAAGGTATTAATAATCATTCACGAGGTCAGCAGTCACGAAAGTGACTCTATTCTCGAACACTAATATAGCCCTTTCGCAGGCAGACCTGGTTTGGTATAGTTGTCAAGTCAGAAGTTCTGAGTCGGGCAAAAGCCGAACGGGTAGAGCTCAGTTGGCATCGAAACTTGTGTTGAGTTTCATCACAAGAGTTCACCTGCCGTTTGATTTTTATATCGATATTGTGAGAATTTTCAATATCCCATAGCTAGTTTTTTTTAAATTATTATTTCTACCCTCACGTAATTTAATAATAATGGTTTATTTTATATAAAAAAACAACCTTTTGATATATATTCGTGGGATAGTAGTAATGACCACCTTGGCAGCACGCTCATTTTAATTTCTGCCACCCATGGAAATTAGCTATTTAAGGTGGTTCCCTGGTAGCTTACATTTTTTGGGGGGTGGGGGGATATCCTAATTTAATATTTTATTCATCTTTGCGTTGTTTTATTACGTTCCTTGTTTTGTAGTAATTTTCCCTCTGTGTTTTTATAGATTAGTTTTAATTATTAATTGTTTTTATGGGATTCATCTTGATTAGTTAAGTAGTTCACGAACCAATCACAGAAAGCGTGCTAGTAGGAGAGCGTTTCTACCACGCGATGGTGGAGAAAGATTGAATGTGAATTTTTCTATCTTGTTTTATTTTCATTATTATTTCTAACGGGCAGCTTTTTCTGACGTGGAGGAGGGACAGAAATCTATTTTGTAGTTTATTTAGGAATTAGATTTTCATCTCATCATCATACCTTATACACACCTTCCCACATCCCAGTCAAGAAAATCCTCCCCAAATCCCGAGACCCAGCGCAATCATTCTGTTTCCCCAATTTCACCTCACAGTGTAATTAATTAATCAAGTGTATGTATGTACAAGGTATTAATAATCATTCACGAGGTCAGCAGTCACGAAAGTGACTCTATTCTCGAACACTAATATAGCCCTTTCGCAGGCAGACCTGGTTTGGTATAGTTGTCAAGTCAGAAGTTCTGAGTCGGGCAAAAGCCGAACGGGTAGAGCTCAGTTGGCATCGAAACTTGTGTTGAGTTTCATCACAAGAGTTCACCTGCCGTTTGATTTTTATATCGATATTGTGAGAATTTTCAATATCCCATAGCTAGTTTTTTTTAAATTATTATTTCTACCCTCACGTAATTTAATAATAATGGTTTATTTTATATAAAAAAACAACCTTTTGATATATATTCGTGGGATAGTAGTAATGACCACCTTGGCAGCACGCTCATTTTAATTTCTGCCACCCATGGAAATTAGCTATTTAAGGTGGTTCCCTGGTAGCTTACATTTTTTGGGGGGTGGGGGGATATCCTAATTTAATATTTTATTCATCTTTGCGTTGTTTTATTACGTTCCTTGTTTTGTAGTAATTTTCCCTCTGTGTTTTTATAGATTAGTTTTAATTATTAATTGTTTTTATGGGATTCATCTTGATTAGTTAAGTAGTTCACGAACCAATCACAGAAAGCGTGCTAGTAGGAGAGCGTTTCTACCACGCGATGGTGGAGAAAGATTGAATGTGAATTTTTCTATCTTGTTTTATTTTCATTATTATTTCTAACGGGCAGCTTTTTCTGACGTGGAGGAGGGACAGAAATCTATTTTGTAGTTTATTTAGGAATTAGATTTTTTGAGTTTCTTCATCTTTTAGTATTTGGTTATACAAGGCTGATTTGTAAAATACAATATTTATGAGGGAATCTTGCCGCCGATTTTGGGTAACTTTGGCGAGATTCTGGGAAGATGCGTGGCAAGTGGTATAGGTGGGAAGATTCCTGAGAAAAGAACAGTATTGGGATGAAAGTGACTGAGGTGAGCGGAGGTTTTGTGGCGCGGCTAAGAGCTTTTTTTAAGACCCTCGTGTAGTTATGTTACTCATGAAAAAACTAACACAGTATAAAGTCAGTGTCCCTGTGTGTGTTCCTCAACTACAGACGAGGAGAAATTACATCTGGCATAGTTCTGTGGAACACATCGGTGACGCATGTATATGGTGAGCCAGACCCATCTCTGGTGATAACAAAACTTAAAGCTTTTCCAGGACTTCAGTTTCCGAGTTATCATTCTTTGTTGGCCGATTTTCAAGAACCACCATAAAGGAAAATAACTAACAAAAAAATATCTAAACCATTTCCTGCCCTGAGAATGCAGGGAAAACCAGCTACCCTCATCTACCACCACCTGAAAGCGAGTCATTGTGAGGAGAATTTTTTAATACTTTTTTTTGTCATTTAATCCATTCCATAACCATATAGCCATATTTATATCAACCTGTATTTTAAACGAAATTAATATTGTAATTTGTCTGGTCGACGTCATAGGTAGGGAACGTAACTTGAAATGTTGAAGAAGTAAACACAGTAAATAAATCCTTTTTTTTATTGTCCAAGTGTTTTTTTGTATTTATTTTACTTATCTATAAATAATCATTCTGTTTCTTCTGCAAGTCCCAGTACATTCTAGTACACTCTGAGTAATTAATTTTCTAGCAAGTTAAAATATGTCATTTTGGATGGTGTTGTATATTTTCTTGTGCTCTACCACTCAAATCTGGCCGAGGTATATGCGGATGTTACAAGAGATTAGTGAACTCAGACAATGTCCTTCACGGGTAAGGATGTTCGACTAAAGCATAAACAAACATACCTCCACATACTACTCAGCCGAAGTTTCCCCGAATTTTTTTTTATTTCTTTTTTCTGTAGATTTTCTTCTAAACCTCAAACTTCATTTTTCTTTGCTCTCATTAATTAATAATTTTTATTTAAAAAAAATGAACGTCTAGGACTATAGAGCCAGAGTTTTGACCCAGGCACATTTAAAAATATATAACCACTGTTTCGTGTACGTTTTTAGTATAAGTTGTGTTTGTGTTTTTGACTGGAGTTTTATTTTCTTCCTGCACATTAGTATAGATTGTGAATTATGAATAATTAGATTTGTATACGTTTCATATTTGTTTACTAACCTGCTCCGGGGTGTAGTGGTCAGTTTAGCTGGCTACGAACCTGGGCTACTGAGTTCTATTTCCAGCTGGTATCTTGGTAATCTTTCCTGAGAGGTGAACTACCCCAACAGTCACCAGGGTTTGGTTGATTAGGCCCAAGTTAGGTTTAAGTGCTTCCACTGGTTCCACACCCTCATACTCACCATCACCCTCATCTCATCTCATCGGAACATGGCAAGAGCCTCCACGGAAAGAATATACGGTTTGTACATTCGGACTTCCCCTGGACAGCGGTATATTAGTATTGGCTAATCTTTTCACCGCTGGGATACGAATGATGTAGCAGAGACGCCCAATATTATATTATTTGTTTAACTGCATTCTCGTCTCAAGGTCTGGCTGGAAGTTCGACCATTATACCTAAGGGAAAAGCATCCCCTGAACCACGCAGTTATTTACATTAAGCAGCTTTATACGATGTCTCTTGCCAACATTGAAGACTTCAGGTTAGTGCCGTACAATTTACAATTCGATTATACAGACGCATTCATACCCAAAAACCCTACCTAACCGAACTTTATATTTATAATCAGAAAGGAGTCACAAGGTAACCACTAGATCAACAGCTTAGGCAAGTTTGTGTCTAATCTCAGAGTTTTCCTTTATAGTGTGGTCTTTGTTCCCTTGGCTATTCCATGGTTGTCCTCCGTTTGTTCCCTTGGTTATTCCATGGTGGTCCTCCGTTTGTTCCCTTGGTTATTCAAGAGTGGTCTTCCCTTTGTTCGCATAGTTATTCAATAGTGGTCCTCCGTTTGTTCCCTTGGTTATTCAATATCGGCCCTCTGTTGGATTTGATTGCCACAACCGAGACTCGAAGATATGTCTAATGAAAGGGAACTATTTTGTTTCACTGTTGTAATTATAAAATTGGTGGTGTAAAAGTGAATGTGAAATTACAAAATATTTTCTAGTTGAATAGGGCCATGAGCCCGTTTTGTAGGTAAATGGTCTAAAGCGTCTTCCTCTCTCTAGACTAGACTGATGAGGATGTGGATATCGGGGTTCGGATCCCATTTAGGTGTACTGAGGGTGTTTTTTTTTCCTAAATGGTTTTCTACTCTTCCTCCAAGTAAATGTGTGTACCCTTAATTTAAACTCAACCTACATCATCCCTAATACATTGGCGTAATTAGTACATATATGCATATAGTCTGAACAGGTAGTAAGACGTGGTGCTAAAAAAAATAATCTTGTGGTTTGCGACGCCAAGGTGCACCTGTGAGGTAGGCAACACACTCAGCACGCTACGCCAACCAACACGTTCGTCCTCACCCCTCCCTCCCCTGACCTACATGAAGGTTCCAGTGTAGCAGAGCGGTATTGCACTGTTAACTGTCAAAATGGAGGGACATCACATTCTCCCTCGGCAGACATGTATTGTGTGTACAGCGGGTCTGGAAGGCTGATGAGTTGCCTACCCCCCAAGGCGCACACAGCGCCAACTCTGACGTCTCGTAGCGCCGCTATTTGGCGTCTCAGACCCCAAGGTCACGTTTAGTATAAACACTTGTCTAGTCGCTCCTTATACTACCTGGAGATCTGAATGTACCGATATACCACCGTGTCTCCACCGTGTCCCCACCGTGTCTCCACCGTGTCTCCACCGTGTCTCCACCGTGTCTCCACCGTGTCTCCACCGTGTCTCCACCGTGTCTCCATACCCGTTTGGGTAACATGTTATCAATGTAAAACTTTTATTAAAAGCCGGTGACCTGGCAGTCTAGGGGTAAGGTGTCAGACTTCTGTGCTGGCGGCCGGGGTTCAATCCTTGGTCCCGGCACAGATTTATCTGATTACCAAACCCTTCCTTCACCTCTGACAAGACATCTTGTGAATGTAGGGAATGCCAGGCCTCCACCGTGGTTCGGATTCCACGTTAAACTGTAGGTCCTCCAATTCATCTCACAATCACACTACCATTATACATTAGAGTAAGTGCGTATAACCCGAATGGGTAGTAAGACGCGGTGCTAATAATAATAATAATAATAATAATAATAATAACATTAAAAGCCCTCCCTATGAAAATAATAACATATCTCTTATTTTCTTACTACGCATGTACTTACGCTTGTCTTGTTTAATGTGTCGGGGTTCTTATGCAACAAGGCGGAAAAAACCAAAGAGGACGCTTCTCTTATTACCTCTATTCTTTTAAATAAAGCTTACTTTCTTGATAGTTAAAAGACGAGTACTCTACAGAGCAACCCTATACACATAGGACCGATTTACTTGTCATAATATATTATGAGGACAATTTAAAATTAAAAACCAGCTCATTTTAACTGACACTTCAGAATAAATTCCGCACATGTGAACTCAAAGTTAAATCATAATAAACATAGATATAGCCTTCGTTAAACAAATAAACACACTTTATAAGGTCACAGCAGAATATTCAAAGATAAATAATGTTTCCTTAATTGGTATTTAAGCGTTTTCTCTTTAGTAATATTGCAATGTGAGTATATTTCCCCATTAATTAGGTTAAATATAACAAAATTAATCTAATTGTTTCAATTATTTCAAAAAGGCTTTTAAGGTCACATCTCATCAAACAGGAGTGTGATAAAATAAAAGTCACTAGACTTACTTTAAAACCTTCCCCACTGATCACGTGGTGTAGCGAATCAGTATCAGGAAAATTACTGTGTTGTCTGTGAAAGAAATATGTTTTAAAATTATATCTCCATATTTTTGACCTTGAAATGAGTTCCACTTTCTAAGCAGTAGTTTACAGCGTTGTGTAGCCGGCTCCATTTGAATATATTAGGTGCGTTTTTATGCTTTATTTTAATGCGGGGTTTGGCAGTGTTTTACACCTCGTATGACTTTAGCCTAACATTAGGATATTAAGTAGGTAACTTTCAGATTGTAATATTGGCTATGATTTGAAATGTGTAGAGTTTGAATAAATAAATATATCAATAAATAAGGAAGGTTAGGTTTAGTATCTAATTCGGGTGGCTAACTGAAGCTGGTTCAACATGTGTGGAACTATATAGTTTATATTTCTACCCATAGTAGAGCAATAGTAGTTTCATAAATTCTTCAATATTGGTCATGAAGATAGTGACAGTTGGTCATAAACATTTTATTTATATCAGTTTTTCTGTGATTAACGACAGGTATACTCCTTTTGTCAGTTAACTTAGGGGTGACCTGGTGGTCTAGGGATAAGGTGCTGGGGATCCGGGATTCAATCTTCGGTCCCGGCCCAGATTTATCTTATTACCAAACCCTTCCTTCACCTCTGACAAGGCGTGTATTAATCACAACTTGTGAGTGTGTGGAAAGCCAGGCCTCCACTGTGGCTCGGATCACACGTTAAACTGTAGGTCCTCCATTTCATCTCACAATCACCCTACCATTACACATTACCGTAAGTGCTTATAATCCAAACGGGTAGTAAGACGAGGTGTAAATAATAATAATAATAATAATAATAATAATAATGAAGTGAACTTTGACCACCAACGCGCACAATCCTCTGCCTCCTCCTTCAGATCCCAGATTTTCCTTCTTTCCCTCAAGCCATCCAATATTTGAATACTCCTTTTTCCTAAGGTCCTCTCTCCCTCAAATTTTCCTTTTATGACGTCATGCATAAGACAGTTACTCCTAAGGATTTGTCCGATTCACTTTGCTTTGCACTAAAAAATCGCATCCAAAACAGTTCTCTTCTCGCCCACTCTTCTTAGGATTTCTTCATATGTCACCCTGTCTGTCCACCCGATATTCTCAAGTCTTATCCAGCATCACATTACAAATCTCTCTGCACATTTATTTTCCATATTTATAAGAGTCAATGTTTTTGGATTTAAAAAAAATTGCCGGTCCAATTCCTCGAGGATCAAAACAAATATTTCAGAAATGTTGAGGTCGCAATTTGTAGGCGGTTAAACTAATTGTTTAAACGGAATCAAATTTACTCGTGCCGAAATATATTTTATCTCGTAAAAGACCGCCAAAAGACGTGCCTTCAATCACATTCTTTTCCACGCCATCTTAGTTCGAGGCAAGTATGACTAGCAAAATCGGTTCTGTGAGATATTACCATCTGTGCCAATTCTCACGTCATTGTCACCTTTTTTGAAATTATGACAAGGTGGTTCATTCCACAAGCACAATGTAAAAAAAAAAAGCAACTTTTAAAACACCCTCCCTCTCTCCTTTTCCAATTTTATAAAAAGACTGACGTGACATAGTTTGGATGAAGTAAGGGGGTATGAAATAGGAAAGAAGGGTGAGGGGGGAAGGGGGTTGGGTGGGTTGGAAGACGTTCCCAAGCTCTCCTTCAAACGAAGTTGTTCCAATTATCAAGTCAATTACGTTTAATCAAGAAACTGCGACGAAGTCGTTTTAGAATTAGTTTGGGCGTGCAGCTCAAGTTATCTAGAAAAGAAGATATCCTACAGGAGGGTTAGGGGGGTTGGGGAGGGAAGGGGGCTAAAGATTTTGCCACTCCCTCCCTCCCATCACTCGTTTAGCCACTTTGGCCCGAGAGTTAACCCGTAGTATTATGACTAATACCTAATTAGTCTTGGAGGTTTTTTTCTTCTTCTTCTCTTTCCTGGAGACATTTCGATGACATTGGGCCTTCACCCCCCCCCCTTTCTTCCAAATATTTCATTTCTACAACTTCTGTGACGAAGGTTTTCGAGTTTGATGAAGGTATTATAAGAGAGAGGGGACATAAAGTAGGATGTTGAGAAAAAGAGAGAAAATTAGGTTCACGGGATCTCGGGATGTTGGAAAGTTTTCAAGTGGTCTGTGACTTGACGTAAAGAATAATCATATTCCTGGAGAAGTGGGAAGGGGGGAGCTCTCTATTTTCCAACAGGTAGCATCCAAAATATATAAATAGGCCTATACGTTCTTTGCTATATACATACTTACCATATAGAAAATTAATAAAATAACAAACATAAACACATATATATTCTACATAATCACTCCATTCCCTTAAAGGGTAGGCAAGAAACTGTGATTATTGCTCAAAAAACAACAACGCCGTACTTAATCCATCCTCACTAACTTTCTCCACATTTACCTATAGCCCTATTTGAATTCCCCCCTCGTTTCAACAGTATCCATACACCGAGTCATACATTCTCTTTTATACTTACAACTCTTAATGATTCTCTCTTTCACACATTCATCTATAATATCCAGCCACGTTTTATGTGGCCTAACCCTTCCTTGTGATCCACACACACACACACTCTACCTTCATATATTCTCTTCGTCCCTCGATCCACACTCATCCTTTTAAACCCCAAACCAACGTAATACACTTTTTTCACATTAACATATTGGATTCCCTTTCAAACTGCACTCCTTCAGTACTCAATCATTACTGACTCTGTCCATATGAGTTTTACCACATTCATATATCAGATATTTCATTCTAACCACATTCACCTTGCTCTTGTGTTTCGCCTGATAAATCTTATAAAATTATCGTTCTCCAATCATTTATTTTATCACCGCGTCTTACCACCTGTCCAGGCTATATTCATATATGTTAATTACTCTAATGGGGAAGGGGTGAGGAACTAAGCATGTTATATGTAGTCACTGCATTTGCGTGGAAGGAGAGTGGGAGAACATTCCAGGAAAACCACACTCAGTAGACCCTATCACGATTCAAACCCCGATTTCTCCGTCGTCAGCAGGCCAGTCTAACACCACGAGAATAACCCCTTTGACCGTTCGACCACTGAAGCGGGTGGCTAGCAATTAATCTGAAGTTATATTACAAATTGAACAAGATTGAAAATTAATCAATTTAAGTTAGATAATATGAATTAAATAATTAGTAAATATTAAAAAAAAATTAACTCATCAAATAAGTAGCAATAAATAAGGAAGGCAGAATTCAAAGGGAATGTATCCCCGTACATGTGAGTTGAGAGGTGAGAAATTGTTTAAAATAAAATAAATAACTTTAAGTAAATCAGTCCGCGATTCGAGCCCTGACACATGGAAAACCAGAAAGTATACCATCTTAACGTAAAGTTCTAATGCTTAACGATGCACGGTCATTCTTTATTTGATAACAAGTTACATATTTGGCTTCACGGTTAGTGTGCCTGACCGACCTTTGAAGGCCAATACTAGACTGAGCTCTTCCTATTACCTATTAGATGTCGCGTTTAGGTTCAACATTGACAAAAACCTTTTAACAGTACACGAGTTTGGTGATTACTGGAATGAGCAAAAAACTCTTTTCTTATGATTATATATATATATAATAGATTTGTAAACAAAGCTTAAAGTTAACAATTTACATTCTGAAAAGCCCAAAAAAAACCCACATATTTTGACCTAAAGACCTAAATCCCTGGGAAAGTAAAGGCAATTTTTATAAGAGCGTAGAATGTTTCTTTATTAATCGGACTATCTGATTACCAAACCCTTCCTTCACCTCTGACAAGACGTGTATTACTCACAACTTGTGAATGTGGGGAATGCCAGGCCTCCACCGTGGTTCGTATTCCACGTTAAACTGTAGGTCCTCCATTTCATCTCACAATCACCTTACCATTACACATTAGCGTAAGTTCGTACAACCCGAATGGGTAGTAAGACGCGGTGCTAATAATAATAATAATAATAATAATAATAATAATAATAATAATCGGATGATGTACTTATTTTAGTAGGGGATTAAAAGGAAATATTGCATTTAAATTTGTACCCCCTTCAGTGGCCAAATCTTCTTGTGTTGTACCGGCCTGCTGAAGACGGGAAGATAGAGGTTGGTTTTTCTAAATGTTTTTACACTCTTCTTCTACGAAAATGCTGGTAATACAGCTAAAATGCTTACTGCATAATCCCTACCCCATTAAAGTAATGGTCATTTATAAGTATAAACTGAACAGGTAGTAAGATACGGTGATTAAAAACATATTCTAGTTTGTATTATTCTCCTCGCCTGTTTGTTCTCCTACTGCCGTACAGATCCACCCAGTAACCTTATAAACCTACTTGGCTTTCTGGGTTTTTATCAATTTAGTAAATACTATTCCAGGCACTTTGTGGTGAGACTCACCTTTAAGATTGGCGATTCTATTTAAAACTCACCCTTCTTATCGATATTTTGATTGCCAGTCAATATCGTAGTAGAACGTGTAAGTAAACACACATTCTAGCAACTGTATTTTTCTAGTACATATATTTCTGCCCGGAAGGGAATATCCACAAAAGGCTCTCCTCTCGCCTTTCCCCCTCTTACAACCCCTCCGAACCTCCCTGCCATTTGTGACATAGATGAATCGCTTTGTGAGCTGTGACAGACTGTATTGACAAGCCCGTCAGGGCTATGACGTCACGATACAGCCTACATATAGAACATATTGGGAAGGGAGATTATTTTTTGTTTACGGCAAGGTTGGATGAATGAAGGACTGCTGCATAAAAGCTCGCGAATGTGTTGGCGGTGTATATTTTTTGTTGTTTTGTTTTTATCTTTTACCGCTATTCTATTTTTATTTATTTTATTCTTTGTGTCTCATTTTATGATGTACAAAATGTTGGCATGCTAGAATAGATTCATTCATTATAAAATGCCACAAAATTTTGCTATTTTATACTTATAAAATATTCAATACATAGTTTCTAAAACTAAATTCAAAATTCTATTCCGTGATTGAGAGTTTTGAGTGATATTTTGAATTTACCAGGCATTAGAGAGAGACAATTCTTAATATTTAGTAAGCAATGTGTTATAAAGAGCTTTTAAAATTAAATTAAAATGTAAACGCGTTCAATTTCTCTTTCCGACAACAACAGTGGAAGGAATTTAAATTCCTGGTTCAGGTCAATTTATTTATTCATCAAATAAAAATTATTTTTGATTTACTTGGATTTTAAAATTATGTTACAAATTTATATTAGTTAAGGTTGTCTAAATTTAAAAAAAAACTGTTCCTAGATATCCAATTATAGTTTCTTAGCACAAAGATAAAAATATAGATATATGCAAGCTCTATTAAACTTCTTAGAGGGTAAGGAGAGATAAATAAGGTTACCGTTTGATAAAATGCACCCGTATTTGCATGGATTAAAAGTTGGTAAACTATTTAAGGTAATAAAATAGTCAAGTGTAAATTCTCAAATGACAGAAACCAATGAGGTATATAACGTTACTGGGTGGAACTCTCCGGTAGTAGAAGAACAAACAGGAGAAGAGGAAAATACAAATGACAATACAATGTGTATTGAACCCCCTATTAAATTGCATATTTCGGTGAAGATTCACTATACGTTCTTACACCAGTTAATTTCGTTTCTTGGACATTTGGTTCTTAATGATCAACCGAAATATGGGGATTTATGGACTTTTTAAAATTGAAAATTTAAATTTTTAGCTAAAAAATAAATTATTATGAAAACGAATTATAAATCTTTATATATATTTTTTTTTTGCAAGTGTATATATATTTACAGAGCATTGTAAAAGATAAAATTGTTCATATGCGATACTATTTTCCCAGAATACAAATATCTGGTGTTTTTTTTTTTCTGAAAGAAAGCCATAAAATTTGATGCAATATTGTAAAATCAAGTAACAAACGATATGAGATTTCCCCTCTCCCCCATTTTTTCCCTTTTTTTCGCCCCCCAGGAACCACGTTTTATATTTTGTTTTGTTTCTTTGTTGTGTCGAACGTGCGATTGTATGGCCAGGACATACTCTTTGTTGCGGATGTAACGATAAACAAAGTTTGATTGGTACACTTCCATATTCGGGGATATTTAAATTAACCTGTCTTTCTTTATTAATGCATTCAAAACACTGAATATTTAGGAAGTAAAAGTTAAAACACTAAAATATTGTTTAAAAAAATTAGTAACAGATTATATATAGTAATAAAAATAATAATTGCCAGTGTAAACATTGTATTAAGTAAAATAATAATATACAAGTAAATCATTGCGAAATTTTCACACATTTAACCTTACCCTCTCCCCCCGCCCCCTCCCAAAAAAATATTCTGGATAAGAATATAGTTAACATTTACATAAATAAATTAGTTTAAATAATTCAATATTAAATTTTAAAATGTAAAGGCATTTAATAAATATTGAATTCTACATTTAATTTCAAATTATTAAGGCCGTAATTTTGTTCTACCTAATTAATAATTTTATTAAATAGTTTGAACTTTTATATTCTAGGCCAAACGTGACTTTCATCTACATTTGTATATGAATTGATAAGATTAGTGTTTGTTTTTACATTCTTTTGATCACTCGAAGAGAGAAGTATTATAATCGTAAATGAAAAAATTGTACGAGTATCTAGGTTTTGATACATGTTGAAGTTTCATGACCCCTTGAAATAAAAAAGTGGTTTTCGCAAAACCGTTTGAGTGTGTGTGTCTCGGCCTGGTTTCGAAACCATTGTACCGATCGGTCTAAACCTTGGTATCTAAGGCTTTCATAATGTTCCCCCATAGAATTTTTGAAATTATCTATATAGCCCTAAAATTAAGGGTAGTTTTCTGAATAGCAAAAAGAGATCAAATAGATTTTCTCAAAATTTGCATTAACGATTTTTATTAAACTTTGTATCTAGATTTTGTTTAGCATTACCAACAAAATGCTAACTTTCATTTTTCTATACGAATAATTTGAGAAGAAATGGCCAGAAATTTCCAATTTTAATAATATATCCGTAACTGTTTGAGATACGTTATAATGTATCTTTTTAAAGTTTTAGTACTAATAAATAAATAAATAAATAAATACGTGTTGAATATATTTTCATAAGACCAATAGTTTCTGAGCTATAAGCAAACGTGTATATCTTTACTTCCTCGCTCACTTACATGCAAAGAAAGTATTGTGATAGTCAAATCGTTGATAAATATTTCAAACAAAATGGCTACTTTGAATTTTTTGTCAAATAACTTCAAGGTTTCTTTACTGATGCGTAAATTATAATTATTTATCATATTGCCGTAAGTCTTTGAACAATGAAATTACATATCATTGCAAAAATGTAGGTCTATTTATAATACAAATCTTTTCTGTCCTTTAGTTGTACAGATATACTACTTAAGTTTTAAAGCAATAATTCTCTAATGCCATTGAGTAAGTAAAAAAATATGTCCCTCAAAATTGGATATTATTTTTTTACTTTAATTTCTTAGAAGAAATGTTTGGGCAGCAAATGATCGATTTCTATCATTTTAGAATCAACAGTTAATATTTACCTTTTTATTGGTCAAAATTTTAAAATGAGGAATTTAACAGCAATGTGATATAACCTCTAATAAAATGTTGAAAATTTTAACCGGAAGTTAAAATTTTAATACAAAGGATTGAACCTTCGGGACCCAACATCGAACTTTTCTTATTGGTCCAAATATAAAAATGAAGACTTTAATTCATTAATAAAAATGAAATTATAAAATTTAAAACCGTGAGTCAAAAATTGTTTTACCTAAGTATAGTGAAATTTTCGTTCAGGTTTGCTAGTGTATATTTTTTTTTTCACATATATTACGAGCTTTAGCTTTAGAGACTTCCATACAATTTATTTTATGAAGTACTTTTAAATGTAAAATTGGTTGGTGTGCTCTTTAATGGACAGATATTCTGCTCTTTACACAATGTTTTTGTAAAATTGTATATTATTACATTTAAATTGTTAGTGTATGAATGGTAGGACAACCCAAACACTTAATAGTGAGTAAACATATATCCTGAGTAATTTTAGCTATCAGCAGGATAACTAGATAATCCCATACCTCTACACATTGTGTCCGTACCCGAGGCTGTGAAAAATGCACTGTAGGCGTTCAGTAAAACTACATAAATATTTGTTTTGAAATTATTTTAAAATTTCAAACTCGGATATTTACAAAGATATATCAAAAACTTGAGATGGTCAAAACTTGTTCGTTACGTTGGTATCCATTGCGTGGAAAGAATCTCGAGTTTGATTGATTGGGTGCTTTGAGCAATGACATGTTTCCTGTGTGAAATATTTATTTTTCTGATCGAAAAAAAAAAATAGAATCTCTTTTCCTTTCGCTCAAAAGTACGTTATTACTTTTTTTTTCTATTTAAATTACTTCTTTTCTAGAGAGAAATATAAAATAAAAAGCAATCGTAAACACAAATAAAATCTATGTATGATCATTTTATAGCTAGTCTGGATTGCGTAGTCTTGTCCAGCTTTGTGAACGGAGCTAGATTCATTGTGTTTGATTGAAAGATGATTTGTAGTCGTTTGGAAGCTTTGACATAACAAAGGAACGTTTAATTCGTGGGTATCACAAACTAACTCAGGAGTCGTGTCCAAATTAAATTCAATTAAGTGAGAAATTACAACCAGGATTAAAGCAATAACGATGTGCCATGGTTTATGTTAACTGGTCTCGTGGCTGCTGACCTGAAGGTCCCGGGTTCGATTCTTAGCTGGTGCCGACGGAGTTTTCTTTAAGGGGTGATGGACGCGAGAAAGGGCCAGTGTTTTTGTAGTTGTTATGGCAAAACTTTTTTGTCAAAATAAATAAAATATTACTCCAGTACATATGCAAAGTTTAATTTTATTCGCGTGTTGATGAATATCTGTCAAGAGCATAGCAGCAGCAACTAAAAAAATAATATTTAAATTAAGAGAAAATGTTGTAATTAAATTCCAGAACACCCTTGACCAATATCCAATAACATTTTGACTGAAGCAATATTTTATTTATTTTGCCCCAAAGAAATGTTTACCATAAAAACTGCAAAATCATTGACCTTTTATCGCGTCCCCTTCCATCCCACCTTAAGGAGGAATACTTACCATGGTGGGTGACCTTGTTGTCTAGTGGTAAGGTGTCGGACTTCTGTGCTGGGGTACGGGGTTCAATCTTCGGTCCCTAAACAGATTTATCTGATTGTCAAACCCTTCATTCACCTCTGACAAGACATCTTGTGAATGTGGGGAATTGCCAGGCCTCCACCGTGGTTCGGATCCCACGTTAAACTGTAGGTCTTCCATTTCATCTCACAATCACCCTACAATTACACATTAGCTTAAGTGCGTATAACCCGAACGGGTAGTAAGACGTGATGATAATAATAATAATAATAATAATAATAATAATAACCATGGTCACCAAGGTTTGGGGAGTTATTGCTTGGCTTAGGATATTATATTCATTGGATACACAAACCCATACTCACTATCACCCCCATACTCACTATCATCCCAAAACCCACTATCACCCCCATACTCACTATCACCCTCATACTCACTATCACCCTCATACTCACTATCACCCTCATACTCACTATCACCCTCATACTCACTATCACCCTCATACTCACTATCACCCTCATACTCACTATCACCCTCATACTCACTATCACCCTCATACTCACTATCACCCTCATACTCACTATCACCCTCATACTCACTATCACCCTCATACTCACTATCACCCTCATACTCACTATCACCCTCATACTCACTATCACCCTCATACTCACTATCACCCTCATACTCACTATCACCCTCATACTCACTATCACCCTCATACTCACTATCACCCTCATACTCACTATCACCCTCATACTCACTATCACCCTCATACTCACTATCACCCTCATACTCACTATCACCCTCATACTCACTATCACCCTCATACTCACTATCACCCTCATACTCACTATCACCCTCATACTCACTATCACCCTCATACTCACTATCACCCTCATACTCACTATCACCCTCATACTCACTATCACCCTCATACTCACTATCACCCTCATACTCACTATCACCCTCATACTCACTATCACCCTCATACTCACTATCACCCTCATACTCACTATCACCCTCATACTCACTATCACCCTCATACTCACTATCACCCTCATACTCACTATCACCCTCATACTCACTATCACCCTCATACTCACTATCACCCTCATACTCACTATCACCCTCATACTCACTATCACCCTCATACTCACTATCACCCTCATACTCACTATCACCCTCATACTCACTATCACCCTCATACTCACTATCACCCTCATACTCACTATCACCCTCATACTCACTATCACCCTCATACTCACTATCACCCTCATACTCACTATCACCCTCATACTCACTATCACCCTCATACTCACTATCACCCTCATACTCACTATCACCCTCATACTCACTATCACCCTCATACTCACTATCACCCTCATACTCACTATCACCCTCATACTCACTATCACCCTCATACTCACTATCACCCTCATACTCACTATCACCCTCATACTCACTATCACCCTCATACTCACTATCACCCTCATACTCACTATCACCCTCATACTCACTATCACCCTCATACTCACTATCACCCTCATACTCACTATCACCCTCATACTCACTATCACCCTCATACTCACTATCACCCTCATACTCACTATCACCCTCATACTCACTATCACCCTCATACTCACTATCACCCTCATACTCACTATCACCCTCATACTCACTATCACCCCCATACTCACTATCACCCCCATACTCACTATCACCCCCATACTCACTATCACACCATACTCACTATCACCCCCATACTAACTATCAACCTCATACTCAATATCACCCCCATACTCACTATCACCCCCATACTCACTATCACCCTCATACTCACCATCATCCAATCTCATCGGGACATGGAAAGATCCTCCACGGAAAGGATGTATGATTTCTACATTCGGGCGTCCCCTTGGCCAACGGTAGATTAGTACTGGCTAAGGTTTCAACAGACTGAGCTATAGATTGATATAGCCCAGAAAAGACATTTTATTAATATTATTATTATTGCTTGCTCTGATTAACTGTTTTTTTTTGCCAGTTACCACAAATATACTTACTACAACCAATGCAAGATGGCCCTAGATGCAAGAAGAACCAGGATGGTTCAGTGGTAAATTTACTGTCTTCTATTCCTGTGTTATAGTTTTAACTTTAAATTTGATTAACGAATATTTATAAATAATTTCCTGCATCACGTTTTAATACTTAATATTCTCAAGCAATCCATATTTAATCATACCAATGTGGTTGGGATTTAAAAAAAAAATATTCAGGTGAAATATATAAGTATTTGCGTGAAAGTGGGAAAGAAAAACCATTTAGGGAAAACCACCTTAAGTACATGCGCCTAAGATTAAAAGATCGACCATGATTACAGTTTATTCTGGGCCTTACGACTTAGGATGCATGGTCATAAATGCAGGTTTCATACTGTTGCTCTTAGATGGTGGGCATTCATCCCTCTTGATACTTTGGTTTGAATCCCGGTAGGAAATAATGTTAGCTCCACAAAGTAGTAGTACGAGGGAAATAGGTCTATAAAAGTCTGAGGCGACAAATGAGCATCGAGAGTATATTTTACCTCCGAAAAATTCTGCAGACTGTTTTTAAATAATCATTTTCAAATGTCTTTCCTATTTTGTGTTAATATTACTTTTGGTGTGTTAACGAACTTAAATTTATTTTTTAATTTTAAAATTCTTGGGTGCTAAAAAATATATCGCCAAAAATATGAGAAGTTGCTATTGGTGACGTGTCTAAGATTTTGTTCAGTGCTCAATTTTTTTTATCGAAATATATTCACATTAATACAAATACCCACACTGAGGGTCACATGGTATAAGGCGTCCATTTTGAAATATTTCTTACATTTTTTTAGCAACGCGTCTACCATCCATACGGGTATTAAGCATGTATACTATTTAGGCTAATTTGCCAGGGATGAGAAAAGTTGAATTTAAAGAAGGTGTGGCCACTTTTGCGTGGAGGGAGAATCTAAAATCCCTTAGATAAAACCAACTCAAATACACCTGACCATGTGACCACCGAAGTTGCTCGTATTTCATCCGGTGATGACAAGGTTCAAATCTATACCAGGTGATTTAAAATCAAATATATGATTGTATTTTTTATTGATAATATTGCTCAGAAAAAAAATTCCCGGGTTTAATTTCTGTGTCCAGGATGCCATCAACAATAAAATAAAGTTTGTTTTACACCTGTGATTTATCACTTTGGTTGATCAAGATGGTCTTCCGATACCCCCTTGAACGCGAATGCAGGTGAATTTATTTTCAGCCTTTAGTATGTTTTATGTTGAACGTATTTGAACGGAACCACAAACGTATCAATACATTTTCCCTCCTTTACCTTCAGGATGGTAAAAATATTTTAAAAAAAATTAATGATTCTTCTGCAGAAATAAACTCAACTCAACTGAAAGTAACTGCTCAGTTGAAAAAAAGTTGAATAAACAATCCAAACGTGTTCAATACAGGCTTAGTAAAATATATAGCCGAACCTTTGACTAAGCTCGTTTATATATATATCTCTGAACTAGAATTAAAAACCTTTCAGGATGTGTGGATAATAGAGAACCCGCAGTACGTATTCATGTATTCCTGTTAGGTTTCAAATACATAGAATGTGAGAGCAAAATGGAAATAGATGTTAAATATTAATTGAGGACTTTGTCCGAAGAGAGAGATTCAAGGTTATTTTTTTTTCCTAAAGCACCTGCAAGCATGCTGGTGAATATTTCAACTAAAAGATGCTGTAGGGCATTCATCAAATGGGTCGAACCAAACCACCCTTTCCAATCCTAAATAATAAAAAAAATCTTCCTATCCCACGTATACTCTGTTCCTTATTGAGACATTTTAAATAATTACACATATATAAATATTTAAATCTTATTAATTTTTAACGATTCCTTGGAGACAGGAAGTATTGTGATTGTCAGAAAAATCAAATTTTAAATTTGAATGAATGTCGAAATTTCATGACCTGAAGTCTAAAAAGAGGTTTACGTGATTCCGTCTGTCGGTCTGCCTGTAACTCAACCTAGAGCCAAAAACCTTTTACCGAGTGTATTAATATTAATGGTTTTCTAGGGTTTTGATAAAGCTCCCAATATTTAAAAACATACAAATATAAACCCAACCCTAAAATTAAGGGTGAAAAGAGAAAATTCACTTTTATCTAAATAACATTAAAAATTTTGATTAAAATTCGTATCTAGACATTGTTTAAGGTGAGGATGTAGGAGATGTGATAAAAGATGTTTTGGATATTTTATATCAACACTCTTTTTTGGGTCAAAATACATCGAACATAGAGTTTAATTTTCTTCACATGTTGATATCAACAATGTATTGTTGAATTTCTGTCAAAGTTGTCCTGGAGTTTAATTACAACATTTTCTCTTAATTTAAAAAAGTTTTTCATCTAACGCTCAAGACAGATATTCAAGAACTGTTTATATCATCATGTGAAGAAATTTAAACTCTATATTTCTACTGGAGCAATATTTTATTTATTTTGGCTAAAACAGTTTTGCTATAAAAATTGAAAAAACACTGACTTTCAGCGCGTCCCCTTTTAGCTCACTTTAACTCTACTTACAATATTGGACATCTTATTTTTCCTAGAAGATTACTCAGAGGTTACTTGACAAAAGTGGATCCCTCCAATTTTGATCACATCTCCGAATATGTTTGAGATACGAAATAACTTAATACTTAAAAATAAAACAAATTTGTTTAATATAAAACCAAAAATTTTAGAGATAAAATCAAAACTATTTTATAAATAAAGGCCTTGGAAATGGTGAATTGATTATTATGAATTTTGGTGAACCAAGATTTTGTTTTATCGATGTTTCTGTAAAGATTGGGACAATATTAGAATATATTGTTTCATTTATGCTCTTCTGTAAAATGTGATGGTCTTTTAACCGTTATGTTTATGCATCTATGTTTATTATTTCATTCTTCATATTATACAAGTTTTAAATTAAACAACCATTTTTAGTAAAAGAGTGGGGAGGGAGGGAACTCTGTGTGCTGCAACGAATTATTTAATTTATCTTGTATTATTTATTAATGAAGATATATGAATATCTCCATTAAATTGTAAAAAACTTGTCTCTTATTTTCTATTATATTTAAGGAGATGATGTATACTTTCTAAACATAACTTAATTTGGCCCAACAGTGACTAAAACCTCAACCTCTCCACCAAAGTCAAATCAAATACGTTGAGACAAGCACCTGTGTCTATGAACCCACCAATACAGGTACTACTGTGGTAAACGAACGATTAAAACAATATGACTACTTTACTTTCAGTACAAGTTTATTTACTGAATTGAGTACGACAACATGTTTACTAACAAAATTATATTCAAAATCCGGTTACTTGCTTCGGTGACCTCATGGTCTAACGCACTGCTCTAGCAGTAGACTATACTGCCGATGATGGGGAGATCGAGGTTAGAATCTAGGTGGAATATACTGAGAGTAGTTCTTCTAAAATTAATTTCCACTCTCCCTCCACGCAAATATGGCTACACTTCCTATAAATATAACGTTTCTTATCTTTAAAACCATTGGTGCAGCTAATATACCAAGTGTATTATCCGAACGGTTTGTAAGACGAGGTGATAAAAATAAAATCCGATCAGTGAATTCAACCGGAAATTAATCAGAAATAATGTTATTAGTCAGGAGGTCTCAGGCGCCAATAACTCATTTGTATTGAGTGATTAATTTAGAGTCCGTTAGCTATGAGATAACTCAACTATTTTCTAAGACATGTCTTACTACCCGTCCGAGCTATAAGTTGTAAATAGTCTACTCTAAGACGTTACAGTCTCAATAGACTGCACTGCTGATTACGGAGATATCGGGGTTAAAATACTGTTTGTAAGAACTTAGGGGTTTCCTCCGAAATTGTTTAACAGTCGAACTCCATAAAAATTTGGATATACTTTCTTTAAATCCGACCTTTCTGCCCTCTAATACATTAGTGAAGCTACAGTCACCACATGGTTTCTTTGGTGCTGACAGCTGACGGATTTTAAAAGTTACCAGACCAAATTATGTATCACTATGCAAAACCATATGATCTGCAAAAACATGTGTTTAGCAGCTGTCACTTCTGACAGTCAAAATTTAGGTATATACCTAAATTTTGACGGTCAAAAGTCAACTGTGAGCTGTCAGTCAGCACCAAAAAAGCCATGGGGTTACCATAGTATGTGAGTGTGTAACCCGAACATGTAGTAAGACGTGGTGCTTCATATATATACGTACTATTATTTTCTAATATAAAGATAAAGTGGATTTTACCATAATTCATTGTCTCCGTGTCTGTTGGGCTCTCCTTGGCCCCAAATCTGAAAGGGTTCATGAATTATTTTCAAACTTGACACATATATGTTTTAAGGTAGTGACGCAGGACTTTATTTTGACTCTAACCCTTGGCCTTAAATTAAGAGTTGTTTACTGAAGAGTGATATATTAGAGTTTAAAATTTTTCGAAAATGCTTCCATAGATTTACAGTAGGCCTATAGATATTTTTATATATGCTGGTTTTTCTAAAAAAAATCTTACGTTGAGTTAAAGACAATTTTAAATATATTAAAATGACCTTAAATATTGAGTTCAACATGGGTATATGAAAATAATTTATATTTTCACAATTAAAAAATAATATCTGGGTAGTTTACAAATAACTTATTTCTGAACATTTAAAATGTCCTAGAAATATAGATACATATGGTTTAAAGTGTATGTATAGAGAGTGTGTATTGTTATTAACCAGATTTGTTTTTTATGTGGAAAACTTACTTAAGGATTCAAAAATAATAAAACTTGTTTAGTTATAAATTCTTCTTGAATACTTTAACATTCATATACTAATTTATACTATTTATTTAAAATTCAACACTCTTTATTCTTAAAATTTCCAAGTCTAGTCAATTATTTTGTACAGCACATTCAATCTGTTTGGTTAACACATTTGTTACACCCACTGTACTGCCTTTTACTTACGACCAAAAATAATATAAAAGGGAGTGGGGGGAATCTAGGGGACACACAAAAAAGGTAAAACACTTGCAAGATTAAAAAAATTACAATATGAATAGTTTATTCAAAGAAATAACAGAGCAGAATACTTTACATGGTATCAAAAATCAAACTGAGATATATTGAAAATCAAAATTAAATAAAAACTTAGTATTTTTTTCGCGCAGTTAAATTGAGGTGATGCTACAAAACACCTATCCTACAATCAAATGGGTCAGTCTTGAAGAGACAGTACGACCCATAATTACGATTATAGTACAAACAATTATTGCAAATAATATCCATCAGGAAATTATATAATGTCAAAATAAGAGCCTTGTAGGCATCTTTAAAATGTTACTAAAGTGTCTGATTAACTCCAGTGAATGCAGACGTCATATAAATATTAAATATCTCTAAGATATTTTAAATGCCACGAGAGTTTGGCTAACAGACTTTAGTCAAACTCCCGCGGGACTATCGAATCTCAACACAAAAATTGGAAACGTCAACAAGAACTATTTTTTGTTAAAAATAAAGATAATACAATACTTGAAGCAAAGCATAGCAAAAGTTTTGGAAAATATATTAATGTCAATACGTCTCATATTATAATAATTTTATCGATCAGAGAAAGCTACGTTTCTTTAATCAATACTTCAAAATTGAATCTACAAAAGAAACACTACCCTAAGAATGCAAATACAAATACAATTACTGGTAAACACACCAATTTATATTTAACACGTCCAATACAAAATCAATTAATAATTGTGGTTACCTATAAAGTCTAAGTATCGTGACAGACCCTAGCGCCCAAGTGGTGACAGAAGATAGTTTCATTTCAAAATATATGTTCAAGTAAAAAAAAATATTCAAGAATAGAAAAATTACGACGCCTAGTCTGGCTAACACTTAAAGTTAAATTTAAACTAGAGTCCAAAATATAAACCGCCATAGATTATGTACGTAGACTATATTGCATGAATGTTTATTCTGACATATTCCAAGTTCAAGACAGCACTCCTCCTTAAAGCGTTGAGATCGAATAGTACACACAAACATCACTCTTTATAGGGTTTAGTTGCTAGGGACGCAAGATGGGAGAACAGAACACTCGGTCGGTGACGTCAATTCGGCCTTCTAGAAGCTTTCGATCGTCACGTAGACCACTTGTTGTCAGAGCTCCATCTGACTTCCAAACGATATTTCTTTAATCTCCTGATGTTGTGGATGTAATTCACGTCCCTCCCATCAGAGGGCAGGTAAGCAGTCTTCCTCTAGTCAAGGAAATTCTTGGGCTGGCCTACTTTAGTGTATCGTTGATCAAGTTGGTGGTGACGTCAGCTGTTGGGACATAATAGCTCGCTCGGTCTACTCCCCCAACTAGTATTCCACGTGTGTTGGCCCGTCTTGGTGATTGCTCTATCCAGAAGATACAATCGGTAAGTACATGGACAGTTTTATTTTGTAGAGTTTATTTTTGTTTTATATTGTTCAGAATTGTTAATGATATAGAGCGAAACTACGAGAACAATAGATAAGAGTACTATTGTAGGAAGATAATTAGTCTCGTAACTATTTGGAGTGGGTAGTATGAATCAAATAGTGAGTTATAAGTGAAGGTTAACATGGCGGCGGTTCCTTCTGTAATTCAATGTTACACATTTACTTAATAAGGACATACCTGTTTTTAAAGTTATTTTTTATATATCATTCAATATTTAAAATTTTATATTATCTCAATACTAGTCAACCTATTCACTATACTTTAGTCTTTTTCGAATATTTTTTATATTACATTTTAAATTCACCTTACACTATTTTGGTCCCCTTTATCACATTAAAAATTACTAGTACATCAGTTTTAAGTATTATTTTTTATTGTAAACCTCCAATACTTAACATAATTATTTTAGAATGTTTTATTAAGGGTAGCTTACTTATAAAACCGGTTTTTGAAAATTTTCTTCCAAGCTATAACACACAATATGAGAAATCTTGTGTCCTTGTGTCGAACTATTTATTTATTACAGTAAAAGGCTTCAGAATGGAGAAAGACAGACATTTTAGAGAAAGTGTATACGAACTAGCGCTTAAAGTGTCTGGATAATCATTTATGAAAAAAAAAATATCTGTACATCTGGCTGGGATTGAAACTTCTAGCCTCCGGTCACAGGTAAACAAAACGTACTACTCACAGCCTACCGATTGGAGTCACAGGCAAACAAAACGTAGTATCCACCACCTACCAATTTTGAGTCACAGGAAAACAAAACGTAGTATCCACCACCTACCAATTTGGAATCACAGGGAAACAAAACATAGTATCCACAGCCTACCAATTTGGAGTCACAGGAAAACAAAACTTAGTATCCACCACCTACTAATTTGGAATCACAGGGAAACAAAACATAGTATCAACAGCCTACCAATTTGGAGTCACAGGAAAACAAAACATAGTATCAACAGCCTACCAATTTGGAGTCACAGGAAAACAAAAC
>CABFVX010000196.1:179964-283819 GCA_902151425.1 Timema shepardi | reverse complement strand
TCCCCCCCCCCCCTTCTCATTTTATTGTTGTCTATTTTGGTCCCCATTTTCGTTTTCGGTTGATGGAAACGAAAGGATCGCTTAACCGCTCGCCGAGCTTATGGCAGAGGTTTCTAGTATATCCAACGACTATTTTGACCATAACTATTTTAATCCTCTTTAATAATGACAAAATAATGGATTGGTTAGATTGATTTACCAGGACCGGTGATTCCGTGGTCTAAGGTGTGGGTATCACAAAGTAATGGATTAACGGTGACTTATGGGTCAGTGTTTTTGAATATCTACTTGGTCAACTAGGGGTAGCTTTCTACATGGTGTGTACATATATGCATATATATATATATATATATACACAATAGGGGATGAAAATACAACAGGAATTAATATAATTTATACTGTTTTTTTCTCATCCCCTCTTAGCATTAATGTGTGTGCACTTCTTCTAAATCACCCTATTAATCCCTATCTCCTAGATTAAATAGCACATGTGTTAAAACTAATTAAGTTATATAAGTTTTTATATTTATTGCATCTTAGCACCCAACCGAACTACCCATTTATATATAATTCATCAACGGGGTAAGGGTGAGAAAGGAGACTTGAGAGAAAATGTACCTGAGTTTGCGTGGATGTAGAGTGTGAAACCATTTAGGGAACTACATTTCACTACACTCACCCGGGAATAAAATAAAATATTTCCCGGTCATCGGCAAAACTGTCGAAATTTGAATCACTCCTTTGGCCACATGATCACTGATGCGGGCAGCTAAATAAGTAAACATAGCTGAATGTTTAGAAAGCTCACATTAAATTCCTCATGAATAGCAGTAATAGAAGTACGGATTAGATCGGAACAGGGTCTGATAGATCTGTAGTCTAGTCCCCTAGCCGCACATCCATTAGGACCGGAGTTAACCTAAGATCAACCTGGCTACCTCCCCCCTCCCCCTTCCTTCCAACCTCATCCCTTACAACAAGTCGTCAGTAATGAACGACCGATGAACCACAGAGGTAATTTCGCCCTTCCACCCACTGAATTTGTACCCTACCTTGCCTTGTCCTTTATTCAGTGGTGGGCGGTGAATGGATTTCAAGGGAAGCTGGCTCCAAAAATAAATAAAGTTTGTTTGTGTCGTGAACAGCTTCGAAATATCAAGTTTCAAGGTTCAAATATTCTGCGCTTTGACTTAGACACACGCAGCAACAATCGCATCGTCGAAACATTTCGAGCCTAGTAAAAAACACTTTTATTTTATGAACAGATTTGAATTTTCTCACTAAATATGATATATTTTAACTCGCCCTCCCTTTAAGTGCGTCTACTAAACAGTATTTTAAAACTTATTAGCGATTAAATGACATAATAACGTAAGCATAAACACTTTTAGATATGTCTACATACAAGCGTGTGATATAATTTATTTCTATAAATCAATGGCTCTCAAAGGTGTGCCGTAAAATTATCGTGGTTTCATGTTATTTTTGAATTAAAAAAAATTAAAATCAGTTTCGTTAAATATTTATTTTTAAAAAGAAATCATATTTAAAATGTTTTGAGTAAAAACTTATTTAACATAGAAAATGATAATTTTTATAGTTTTTTATTACACAGAAGTTAAACTCGTTGTCGAATAGAGCACTCACACGCGTTTTAGGTTCCTGGTCAGATCCTCACGTTCAGTGTGCCGTAAGGTCTCGCGATAAATTATAATGTGCCGTTAACAGAAAAAACAAAGTTTAGAACTTCTGCGCTAAGCCTTTCTAGATGCACTTAATGATTAGTTTAAATAATAAAAGTATTGTTATGTGATGACGGAAACCTTATCTTTAATTTCAGCTTAAGCTTTGCTTCGAATTTTAAAAGTGACCTACGCACGGCCAAACTTGACTGTAATAAATTGCCAACCCGCCTTCCATGGCTTAGAGTCATAATTCACTCAGATTTCGTTCCAAGCGGGGCACGAAAAGTTGACCAAATTTTATATTTATAAGAGTTGGTTCTTGCAAATAAACGTAGTTATTAATCAAGTTGTTTTTTATTGGTTAATATTATGTGTTGTCCAAATTTATATCAGTCTGTGGCTTGTGTTGTTTTAGCTTTGCTTTTAGAAAGTGTACGTCCCCTCACCAACACTTAAATCATTATTTAATAACCAAATGAGAATTATTTCACTGTGATCTAACACCTTAATTCAGTTGGTAGCGTATCTGCCTACTAAACTAAGGGTCCCGGGCTCGATTCCTCGCATGACTGAAAAATGTATCATTGGTGAAATGTGGTTTTACCCGTTCACATTGATAAATTAACAGCTGGGGACTTGATGTTGTACCTGTTCTAGTCTTAAGTTATATTATAAGGCATATAAAGCTACGGCAGACCTAGCAAGCCAGTAGTGGGAAATATATAGCTTGAATTTTTTTTTAAAACTGCCACATCCTGGAAACAGTAATGAATGTAACTTATTATTTCACTATATCCTTAGGTTTTCCTTAAATAGAAGCTATTTATACATTCTTATATATTAATCAAAAACAAGGAAAGGGTGGTGTCAGGGCAAGGGGGTCATAAACCCACTAGGATATGTTGGACACCCTTGGGGGGGCTACATACATTAGTATAAAACTTTTATTGGCCAGATCTATAGTAACATTTTCTAGTAGACCCCCCAAAGAATTAGCTTTCGACGCTCTTCACATAAATGTTTGAGAAGTAATGTAGGATTTTATAAACACGCTATTTTTACATTTATTATATGTAGCAGAACATTACATCTTTATATACTTTGTTTTCAATTTTAATGTGCTGAGTAAAGTAATGCAGCTTCCCCTGAATATTAAAAAAATAATTTTGATCCTTGCTGGTATGTAATGGTAGCGGGCACTCATGAAAGTAAAGCAGCTTCCCTTTAATATAAACAATATTCTTTTTCCTTGAAGCTGTATAGTGGAGAGGAACATTGGTGAAGTAATATCAGCCTCCCTTGAAACTCAAACAATCTTCTAGGCCCTTGTTGGTGTGTAACGACAGCTTCCCTCTAATGTCAGACAAACTTCTTGGCCCTTGTTGTTGTGTAATTAAAGGCAACACTGAGGAAAGTAAACCAGCTTCCCTTTAAACTCATACCACCTCCTTGAACCTTGTTGCTGTGTAATGGAGGGGAACAGTTCTCCAAGCCGCTGACAAATTGCAGATCCAATAGGAAATAGGCCTGCCTTGACCCCTCCCTGAGTCTGAAGACAGTGTTTCGGTTCCAAGGTGGATGTTTGATTGACTGGAACGTGGTCGCCATTATTTTATTTTATTTTATTTTACTATAGTTCTCCTACAACAAACTATTTGACTTTTACTTGACTCAAGAATAAAGTGTACATCACCCATATCTAAGGGTTGAAAGTTGGATTAAGGTGCTCTAGAGTTGATTAATTTTGTATTCAGTGATTTACCCACTACGGTGGTTGCATGGTCTGAGACATCACTCTTGAAATAGTTTGGACTACTGATAATGTGGAGATCAAGATTTAGTCCTGGTCGTGTGTACTGATCTTGTTTTTTTTATAAATAATTTCTCCCTCCACCTCTAAATCACTACCTACTTCATTCAAACTCCATTAACGTAATTAATGCCATCAACCATATTATAGTGTAGGGATAGTGGCATATCATATAGGATAAACCACCCTCATTACACCCGGCCGGTATTTAAACCCCGGTCTCAACAGCAGTCTAGTTTATTGGGGGTAATTATTATTAGCACTGCGTCTTACTACCCGTTCGGGCTATACGTACTTACGCTGATGTGTAATGGTAGGGTGATTGTGAGATGAAATGGAGGACCTACAGTTTAACGTGGAATCCGAACCACGGTGGAGGCCTGGCATTCCCCACATTCACAAGATGTCTTGTCAGAGGTGAAGGAAGGGCTTGGCAATCAGCTAAATGATTGGGGGTAATGAAGCCTAAAATACCATTCGGTCCCCGAAGTGGGTAATAATTCCTTTAATATTTAAAAATTCTGATAGTTGAATTCTTTTGTTAATTTAATAAAAATCCATGAAATATGTATTACATGTTGTTAATACACACAAACCTTTTTTATTGCCTTTTACGTGATTTATTTTTTCATCGAAAAGAGGACTAGAACATGTGTTGCAATTATCGAAAAAAATTCAAATATAGGAATTTGCAAGCCAAATATTTAGAAGTCTTTGCATGAGATGATTGTACGATATGATTGGACTTGTACAAAAAATGTGTTTTATATTCTAAATAGGAAGGAATCAAATTAGTGATGCAATTAAAAAGTATATGAATTATTAAATAAAACTCTAAATTTTGTTTAAACTAAATATTGTATATTTTGACCTGAATCTAAATTGAGTTATTCATTGATCATAACAAAAACATTTTTATATTTGCTACCTTTAAAAAATAGCTCACTAATCAAAAATATTACTATAGCCAAAAATACACTATTCTATGATAAATAGTTTGATGTGTATTTTATAATAAGGAATGCTATATGATATAACTTTTGAGCAATACTTATTAATTACACCTATGATTTGAACGCTATCATGTAATAGTTTCTTAATTTATATTTACCATACGAAATTTAATGCTATTTGAATATAATATAACCTTAATTTAAAGTAAATTTATTGTTTAAATTAGTGGTAGTAATTTTATATACTTTTTCGAAAATTTAAATTACATACTCTTACTCTACGATACCAAACTACTTTATATATATATATATATATATATATATATATTCATAATACATGTGTTATTTTACCATCGTAAATTAATATATAATACAATATATCCAATTTAATATAAAATATCACATCACTTTTTGCATATCAAATTAACTACTGTATGGACATCTTTGGATTCGCCTCGAAGTTTTGCCAGGGTTCTAAATAACATACAAGTTTTTTTATTAAAATTCCAGGAATATATATACAAGTGAACACGGTATTAAGGAAAATATGTCACACACCTTATTTAAAAAAATAGTTTCATAAGTATTCCAACAATATCTATAAAATGTAATATGTTTAACGTCAAGTGGTGTGAAGTCATCTATAAGAATGGGAAAAAAATCAAATGCTTTGTAATATGAACAAAACCCAAAAGCTTCGTTTCATTTATTTACAAGTAAAATTCATACAAGTTTAATAATGTTCATAGTTTGATTTTAATTACACTATTATCTATTAAAATAAAACTCTTATATTTGGTGACTAGTGTAGAATTTATAAGATACAAAAAAAAAGATTAAATGTTCATGATATTTCTCTGTATTCTCAAGACTTATACTTAAAAACCAAATTGAATTTAAGATATTATTTTATATCTTCATATTGCTATTCAAGCAGTATAATTTAATTTGTTATGATACTACACCAAAGATTAATTATTGAAATAAATTATATGGTCAACTTCATATACTTCTTTGCTCCTTTATTCAAAACTTATACCATTTTCCAATAGCTCTGAGGGCAAGAGCTATCTTCCATGTTACTATATAGGAAAGAGTTATTTAAAAATTGTGAAATTAGAACAAGAAAAAAAACCCAAAGCAATTATGGCAATCAATAAAATAAAACCAATTTAATATTTGAAACAAAACAGAACCCAGAGCCACAAACTTAGTGCAAAACAGTAAGCAATAAATATACAATGTAATTTCTGCTGAATATCGATCGATAAATGAAATAAAATAATGTACATTTGTACAGAATAATATTGAAAAAAAATCATAACGGTTCACTTCATCATCTCAGCCAATCTTTATTTAAATTTTTCTTTCTTCACTACTCAAGCACTAGTTTTTCTCTCAATTTTTAAATATGTGATCCCTAAATTAATCTTCTCCTTTTTCATTTTTATTGGTTTTGGTGTTTGTTCATGTATACGTTCTTTTCGTCTCATATCCAAAATTACAATTTCTTACAGTATATTTTTCTATTGATTTTATTAATTTAAAGAGATTACCCCAATTTCCCAGCGCCTCATTTCGGTTTTTCTACTTTGAAGAATTTTATTGTTATCTGTGCTGTACCAGTTCTGTAAATGTTCAGCTCCCTGTTTTCCAGGCCTTCTTTTAAATAAATTACGAGTATATGCCTATAATTAAGAAACAATTATTTTTATAAAAATATTATAGTATTAAAAGCTGTTTGACTTTAATAGTCCTACAGCTTTACAATGATTTTCCTATCCCAAAGACCTATGGAACTATGCAAAAAAATAAATCAATATTGGAGCTTTACACTTTCGTATATTACCCTCGAAATCACTTTCCGAAAATATGATCTAAGGATGAACATACAGACAGATGGCAATTCTAAAATATATTTTTCGGTGTCGGGGTTCATAAAATTTTGGAAATAAATCTAAATCTCGAATTTGATTTTTTTATTGATACCTCTTCTCTATTAAAGGCTGCGATAAAGTATAAATTTAGGTACTAATTATTATAAGCCTTTTCAATTTTATGTAAAATATAAACACTTTTTGATGTAGAAATAATATTCTAAGAGAGGGCTTCATTAAAAAAATAATAATTAATAATAGCCGGGGGAAAAAGACAACTTAATATTACAATTGGAAATTGCTCTTATGTCTCGATTGATTTAAATATTTTCATTTAGAATTTTATGAAGCGATATAAATTACATCTTGCTTATAAAAAAATAGTGTAACTTTACTTAAAGTTTCATCGTTACTTAATAAAGTTATGATTAAATAATTTATATAATCATTTTTAAACGAAATAGTAATTAAAACTAAATCTAAACTTAAAAAAAACATTAATTTATTGGATTAGTTGATTTAAATTACTGCTAAATCCAAGTTTGCATTGATAAACAAAATAAAGGTTTTTACATAGTTCTAGTTAGATTGAAATATCCAGGGGCGCTGGTAGTATTTGGAAAGTTGGTGCGACGCGTCAGTATTTAGAGGTAACTTCTTTAGGCAGAAGAAACCGCAGGAGCGACTGCGTGGAACTATTTCTTGGGCGGTTTTCAGGAACTTAGTTCGACTTGGAAACAGGAGGAGGTACGTCAAAATGAGGATCTGCTAAGGACTATGCCTTCGGGCTCTCTTGAGATGTCTGATTGGTTTGTGCCTTGAACAACTTGGAAAAATAATGAGGGGCTTGAGGGGGTAAAGGCTTGTCGGAGATTGACATTTCAAGGCTCTATAGGAAAAGGGGGAGGGGAGACAGTCACATTACACATTTCCCTGAACAACTACTTTTATATATCACACTCCATAAGGACCCAAGAAACGACTTTTTTTAGTTAATTTAAATATGATAAATACCTCTTTTAACCATTAGTTAAAATGCATCAAAAAGTTTCATTATTGTCTAACAGATGGCACCACTTACTCAATTTGAGCTAAAATTGAATATAGCACCATTTTCCCCTGTACCGTTCATGTGTAATGGGGGCTCTATGCACTGTAGAATATTAATTCTATCGGGAGAAAATTTGTATCAAAACTAAAGGACTCTAATCCATTTTTTTTTTTAGAAATCAAATCTTAATTTTACCTACTCATCCCATGACTCCAAAACACAATCCTTATCCCAGAAAACATGACGCACTTAAGGTGTTAACTTAGTCACATTGGTATTATAATTTTTTCTTTTAAAATTTTGATTTTGATCACATTAATTGGTCAAATATTGTTTTGTCACCTAGTTTCTATGTTTTGTTCTCTAACTGTGTTAGTTTGAATTACAAATAAGCATCTAAAGAGTTTAAAAATATATATTAATATTAACTGAAAAGAAAAGGAGACTAATTTTAACAGAAATATTTACGCATTAGCTTACGAGAGGGAATATGTAAAACAGACGAGACAAATCAACTGCGGAAAATCAATCAATAAATCTGGGGAGAAAATAAAATAGAATGTTTTATTCTATAAATGTAGCAAAGTGTTTAGTCGTATTTAAATAAGTCAATATTATTTATTTGGAATCCCAATTACGAAAGTAATTAAATTAGAATGATATTTAATGAGGCTATAAAACAATGTGATCAAGTTTTATAACCCTACCCATTCACCGAAAAAAAAATCTAATTTTTACAAGATACACAATTAATTATTCATAAATTATTACGTTCTACCTGAAACTCATATTAAACAAAACAAAAGTATTCCAAACGTCTTCGTTTAAATGGATTTCACCCAGTTTCCACCAAACTACGTATTCAGAGTAATTAATGTCTAAGAATATCTTTATGTTGATTTTTTTTCACACTGTCATATCCACTCAGCATGAGTAAGGTAGAAATAATTAAAAATTGTACCTGGATTTTCGTGGAGTAGGACTGGGAAACCATTTAGAATTTTAAATAACTTCAGTACATCCAGCCGGGACTCGAATACTTACCTCCCTATCCACATAAAGTAAAGTCTGAATGAGCTCTTGACATTTATATCCCGTGCTATTACGCAACTAGGTTTGATTTTACTGAGAATTGTATTAATCGGCCCAAAATTAGCAATAACTTTGAAGAAAAATGTAATAATAAAGTTCTAGTTGATGAAAACATACGAAAATAATAATAATAATATAATATTTATCACCGCGTCTGACTACCCGTTCGGGTTATACGCTTTAAGTACTAATTACTTTAATGGATTAGGAATTAGGTTGGTTAAATTAGAGGAAGTGAACCCGCAATTGCGTGGAGGGAGAGTGGAAAACCATTTAGGAAAAACCACCCCCAGTTCACCCAACCGAGATTCGAACCTTGATCTCCCCGTCCTCAGCAGTCGAGCTCAACACGACAAGCGCGGACGAAAATAATAAAAAACTTCTTGTAAAATACATACTTAACACAAATGTTTAGAGAAATATGTAATCTTTGCGAATAATATAATCTGAATACTATACAGGTTAATATATATATAGCCTAGCTATGGTTGGAAGAACACTATTTAACAGTTATAAAAGCTACCAAAACAATTCTAAAAAATCCATACATCAAGTCATGTGATCATCATCTGCCACTTTTGATAAATATTATCAATAACTATAAAATAATTCTAATATAATTAAATGTTGTCAATGTTGACAGAAAAAATATATTTTAATTTTCTAATCTGTTCTTGCAACCAAAATAAGACTTTTATATTTAAGTGAATCTTTATAAAATGTATTTTTAATTTAAAACTAGAGCTTTTAAATTATCTTTAAAAAATAATTCTTAGTATAGTCATTCAATTAGTTGAAAATAAATATAAGCTTCTTTTAGTGACGGAGAACATTTACTTTTTTTTCTTAATGCTGCACATATTGGAATGGAATCCAATTTAGAGCTTCGAGATATCAAAAGTATTCAAAGTAAGAGTACCAGAGAAAGAAAAAAAAACGATCTTAAATAACTCGAAAATAGATCTAACTTTGATCCAATAAAACTTCTCCGTTTTTAACTTCCACTTTCTTGAACTTTAGGAGGGGCCCAGTGTATTGGTCTTCTACCAACCCCTTACAGGCCTTTACGGTTGTCTTTTTTTGGGGGTGGGGGTGGGGGGTGGGGGGCGGGGAACTTATGAAGATGTATGTACGCTTACATACCGTTAAAAAAATATGCCCTCTCTCATTTTCCTTAAGATTGGAAGACGTCCTACGCTGCGTACTAAAAGTTAAAACATGAAAGATTTATAGTGTCGGTTTTGGCGGCACTTTCTCTTCTCTCTTTCCTGATCTCCTGATCCGAATGACTTGATACTTCCTACATTCATACTCCCCTCTTGTCTCTTGTCTCAGAGAGAGAAATATTGTGATGGCCAAAAAAATTGAATTCAATATTTTGATAAATCCCGACGCTTAATGACCCCCTTGAAACCGCAAAAATGTGGTTTTTGTAATGTAGTCATTCTGTTTGGTTAGATATCGGCCCTAGGGCCGAAATCATTTCACCTATTGGGATAAAACTTAAAATCTATGATTTTCATACGGTTCCCCTTAGGAATATATTAGAATTTGATATTTAATCCTAAAATTAATGGTTGTTGTAATGTGAATACAATTAAACTACATGTATCTACTGGTACAATGATTTACTTATTTTCGCCAGAAACGTTTTTATATAAGAAATGCATGAAATCTGCCCTTAGACACTCATTCCCTACATACCCACCTTAAGGTGCGGCAGAAGGGAGCATGAGTAATTTGACAGTTTTTATAGCATTACATTTTTTTGGCCAAAATAAATCAAATATTTCTCCAGTAGGAACATAGAGTTTAGTTTTCTGCTCATGCTAATATCAAGAGATCTTGAATATTTGTCAAGGGTGTCATGGAATTTCGTCAAAACTTCATAAATAAAGATAAAAGGTTTTGACAAAATTACAGGACACTTTGACAGATATTCAAGATCTGTTGATATTAGTATGTTCATAAAATTAAATTTTATGATGCTACGGGAGGTACTTTAGCCAAAATATTTCAATTCTATTAAAACGGTGAAAACACTAGCGCTCCCCTCGGCCGCACCTTAAGTACATCCAGATAAAAAAGGTTTTTAGAAAAGAAACAAAGCACTTTATATTTTTTTTGTGCTGTAATATTTGAATTTATCTAAACCTATCTCATAAATGTTATTTAGTGACTCGTTAGTGTTAAAATACTGTTTAAGGGCTGTTGTGAGAATTTATTAAACTTTGTAATATATCATATTTGATGAACTATTTCAAATTGGTTAAAAATGTTTTGAAGATACGAAGGCTACTGTGTCAGTTAATGAGAGAAAGATTTCAGCCTTGCCCTCAATATTTCGAAGATACCTACCTACCTATACCTATACACCCCTATACCCCCTCACCACTACCCCACCCCCACACACCTACACATCTCTACCTAATCACGACGTGCACTTACGTACAAGTAACAAGTAATTCTTGTAGCAGGTAATAAACTGTGCTAAAAAAAACTCCGTACTTTATCATTTGTAACTTTCTCCACACTTCTCTATCCTTACATACTCCTTCGCTTCAACAACATCCATACACCCAGTCATACATGCTCTTTTATTCTTAAAACTTTTAATGGTTCTCTTTTTCACACACTCGTCTACAACATCTAGCCACGTCTAACATGGCCTACCCTTTCTTTTTGATCCACACAATCTACCTTTATATCACCCTATATATCAAGCCCTATATAATAATATTAATAATATAGCAAAATAATATCTATATCGACTGCAGGCACATATATTTGTAATTTCTAAAAGATCCTTTCTACAAAAATCCCCACATCCGGAGTTGATCTGTGAAGTATATGGAATCTCCTAATAACCATTCTTGAACATTAACTGAGCCGGAGATAATAAAAAAAATTAGTTGAGCGTCACTTCTTTTTAACCTTCAAACCTCATCACCCTTTTCTCTCTCTCTCTCTCTCTCTCTCTCTCTCTCTCTCTCTCTCCATCTCTGTGATTCCTCATTTTATACTTTTACTCTGTCTTTGGCCACTTTATTTTCCCAGCGTGTCTTAAAATATATCTGTGTTATCTGTTTAGGTACAGTAATTTAAATAAGTGAGAATAGTGATAAAGGCAGAATATGAATATGGTTCACCCAAACTTACGTGAAGGGAGAACGGAAATTTAGGAGAGAAAAAAAACACACCCCAGTTCACTCTTCACTCAAAGAGGATTAAAACCCCTAACTCCCTTGTCACCAGCAAACCAGAATATACGAGCCCAACGTTTAATCCGCGTGACCACTGGTGTTCTTCTTGAAGTATAATGTCCTGTACATTTAAACCCAACTCTAATAATGTGCCATAATAATTTAAAACATTTTAATTATTATTCATGTGCTATTAGATGTAGCGGATCTAATTAGACTAAAGGAGAGTATGGAAAATAATAGCATGAGTATCTTAGAAATGTCTTAATGAAATACACACTCACTTCACCATGAAAGGTAACAAACAAACTTAACCTAAATCGGTTCTACTACGGTGTATACTATAAGATAGGGTCATAGTGCAATAATTGCTTAAAGTAAGAATACTATTACATTTTAGGGTAAACAAGATGCAAGTGTATGTGTTCCTTTTTAAATTTAATTATATTTAGTTTTTTATAGTTTTGGTTTTAATTCCTAAGGGCTTAATTCTTATAACATGTTATATAATAAAATATTAATTAATTTAATGTGTTTAACTTCATATTACTGTTTTCCTAGTAACATAAATATATAAGTTATCATAGTTAATGTTTTAAAAGGATTAACTATTATTGTTAAACATAATGTAAGTGTAAACTTGCCTTAATTAATTAAAGCTAGAGTTTACAGATCATAAAATAAAAATTGTATAACTTAATTTAATAAAATATATAGAGTAATAGATAACCAATTTTTTAGCACTAATACAGCATAACCATGAAATTTAGTTAGTAAAAATTGTATTCTAAATGTTTCTTATTTTCTAAACTTTTTAATTATATCACTTTTCATTAGAAAAAATAACTAATATTTACATATTTAAAATGTATTTTTTCCCATTATTTTGGGTCAGCATATAAATTAAGTTTATAGATTAAGAATAACAAAAATGGAATTGTATAGGAAATATAAAATATCTTGTGTGGAGAGAGAGAGAGTGTGAAAACATTTAATAAAATGTATCCCTAATATATCTGGCCATGGATTCCACCCCAAACTTTCTGTCACTAGCAAACACGTTTGAAAGAGGTGATATTAAATCGCGTTCCTATTGGTGCGAGATTTATATGTGATTTATTTTTTTGCTTATTTCTAAAATGGTTATTTCCCATGTGATGATTATTTTTAGTGTCTCAAGGTGGATAAAAGTGCAATCCCTTTCATAATCATCATTCTTTATTCTTAAATAAATTACGAATCAAATAAGGTATTAAAAAATATAACCAAACCTTTCCATGTGAGATAATTTATGGTTAAAAAAAAGTATTTACTTCCTTTTGTGTTAAAATATTTAATCAAGTATTTTACGAATAAAACGATCTACCCAAAATCATTAAGTGTTTTTGTTATGCCCCCCTCCCTCCTCATTCTCTTAAAAAAAAATCAGCAATATTTTACATCCGTTACATTTCGATACCGTCAAAATTATACGCGTAGGCTTTCGTAGCAATTTTAACTTTTCCATTATTTATCTCTTTTCATTTTCGCGATACGAATCGCAGTTAAAAAATATTCTATCTCCCAAGCTTCATTACAGGCGAGGTTGAAATTACTCTGCGGGGAGCCAAATTTCTCCTCTTCTCCCTCCCCCACCCTCCCCCAAACCACCACTGCTGCCTCCAATGCCCTCTATTTTCCAGTAGGTACAGCCGCTTCGTCTCCTTTTTGTATATATATTTTACAATTTCGTGATTTCTGATTCCCACAAAAAATCATGGTGGCCATAGGAGGCGGTGCAGTCGTTGAAAGTTTTTGGGAGACACCCATAAACCACGTAGCGCTGTTGGAAGGGGTAGATGGGGTGAATCTAATGTCTACATAGTGTAACATGGGAAAAGGGTGGATTAAAAAAATGTTTAAAATGTCACCGGGTGGGAGTGTAGAGAATAAGAACTAAGGACAGTTTTTTCAGAGTTTTTATATAGAAACGTATTTTTCTTTAGTCAAAACATATCGAATATTGGTTCTTTAGAAACATAAGAGTTTAAATTTCTTCACGTGGTGATATCAACAGTTATTGAATATCTGTCGAGTGTGTCCTGGAATCTAATGATAACTTTTCCTCTTCATTTAAAAAGTTTCCCATCTGATGCCACTATGCTCATAACAGATATTCATATTTAACAACTGTTGATCTCACCAATTGAAGAAAACCAGGCTCTGTATGAACTGGTGCCATATTTTATTTATTTTGACCAAAAATTATTTTTAATATATACAAACTGCAAAAATTAGCTCGTGTTTCCCCTTCCCTAAGGTATGACATTCATTCTTGATGTGAAAAGAGTTACGTAATTCAGGTTGTAAGGGGGAAAGAGGGGGGTCAATATAAATGTTTACTTGGTGTTACATGGGAGATAGAGAGAGTCAACTGAACTAAGAAAAAACTTTGACTTGGTTTATGGATGAAGTCTGGGGAACTTCAACGAGATTGACTCGCTATTTATATATCTTGTTTTATTTTGTGAGACTGGGTGTGAAATTTTAGAGATATGGGGATTATTATACTAGCTGACTGTGGTTACCCCTTAAGAAGAGACATGGATTCACTCCATCCAAACGTAGGCACTAACTAGTAGTAATATTAAGGTTATAATTTACGTTTAGTTTTTTTTTTATACTATTGGGTTTTTGCAGTGATGACCGCAGATTATCAAGTTAAAATGTATTCAAAACGTTTTACCGGGAGAATTTCTACATATTGAGGCTTAGCTCAGATTTCTAGTTAAAAATTAACTCATAAAATGCTGTCAACTTCTTTAGAATTTTAGCTTTTAGTTTTTAATTTTAAGCCAATCTTTTATTTTTTCTCTTTACTATTCACGATAAGAACTTTAATCTTACAATTATTCCAGCTTTATCTCAAGAAGACTAAGTAAAAGCAACAAATCTAACAACTATATATATTTGGTTTGTTTAGTATACTTGTATATACTTTTTTTCCGTAATTTTTAAATTCGTTACTCCATACCATGTAAGTGAAGAGTGATCTATTATTTTTAACCATAGCGAAATTATTTATTTACCAGTACACAATAATACAATAACCAGACTTTTCAGGTGACATAAACAATTATTTACTGTACAGATGAGCCAATGCGAGCGCTAGGGAAATCGGGTTTTCCATAGAAACTACCATTTGTTATGATATTCTAGACCCTTGACCTTTAAACTGAGTGATCATTTTGTCAAAATCAGTTAATCCGTTTTTTTTCATTATTTCATTTATCAGAAATGATATTCTAGACTCTTGACCTTTAAACTGAGTGATCGTTTTGTCAAAATCAGTTAATCCGTTTTTTTCATTATTTCATTTATCAGAAATGGAATTTTCAATTAATTTTATAGATTATTTTTACTGGGATTTTTGTTTTGGAATAACCTTTGGAACGTTGTCAGGCCATGAAGAGACTTTCAGTCAAGATTTTTTGTAAATTTAGATGTTTGAATTATACTAGTATATAAAACTTTTTGATTTTATGTTTGACATTTTTTTATGATTTGGTAATATAATAATGTTGTAAATTAATTTTATAAATTATTTGTATTTGTGTTAAGTGAATAATTTAGTTTTGATTTACTGTATTTTGATTTATTAAATAAATTATTATATGGTGATAATGGTATAAAACTATCCACTATTATTCGACTATGGTTTTTCTTACATACTATCTCCATGGTGCAGTCAGTCAAGGTAGGAATACTATATTTCGGGGTAGTTTTTAAGAATGGATAATCTCCTTGTATTATAAAATTGTTCTATATTTTTAATTTCTTGATATAGTATTTTTTTAAATGAACATATTTTATAGTTATACTCTCATATACTTACGTTATAAATAAATATTCACAATCATAATTTAATGGGGCTGAATTGAACACCAAATATAGAAATATGACTAATTATATAAGCACTAAATGAATATAACTAATATTATTTATATAAGCATTTAAATTGATGATTTTAAGGCTATTTTTTTGTTGAATATAGTATCTAATCTATTTTTGAACATTGTAAATAAATTAAATTCTAATTACTTATGTTAAGACAAATTTTCAAAATTTTAAGATTGTATATTTATTTCTCTACATATTATTACTTCTTTGAAGACTTAACGTAAAATATATCTGAAGATCTTTCAGTCTATCACTATGTTTATAAAATATTAATATATTTATATTAGTATGAAATGAATTAGATTTCTCAATATTATAGTTAGTTGTATAAATGCAAGCCACTTTCTATAGCTAGTTGAAATTTAAAAAATATATGTTGTATATTTTGAACATTAGTTTTGGGTGTGAGCTTTGGACAAAATTTAAAAAGTTTATAGGAAATACTGCTATATAGTGAGTTAAACATATTTAATCTAATTATTATACATTTATGTGAAACTTTTTAAATTTACCAACAATGGAATAAAATGAAGATATTTCCGAATATATTTTCTTGATATTCGAAACAGGGAGTGCGTTTATTTACAAGATTGTTTACACCCGAGGGATTTAAAATGTAACATAGTAAAGTTTCTCTTTCTATCGTGTTATCTTGTTAAGTGCTTCGGGGGGACTTAAAATAAATAAATAATTCAATTTCTACCAGAAAGTAGCGTCCTCTCCCCCCTTTTACTTCCTTTCTCTCCCTTACCCCCACTTTTCAAATAACATCAACTCTATTAAATATTTTATTAACTATGTGATTGCTTTCTACATGACGAAATGAATAAAATATTTTTTTTTCTACGCAATGCTGTACTTTGGTATAATAACATATGCGGCTCAGGGTTTCATTTTGAAATATTCAGACATGACTCGTGTGTGCCTTTTTATGACTGACAGGTGGAGCTTTAGATGGGCCACGCTGCTCTTTAATGTTTACTTCAACTTGCAAATAATTACAAACATGTGAGCCCTTCACTAGAAAAATGTTTAAAAAAAGAATAAGAACATAATCTCTATAACCTAGATATTTAAATATTGTGTGTTATTAAGTATAAACTAAAAATATATCACTTGTTTTTTTTATCATAAGTATATAAAAAACCTCGGTGGACGCGTGGTCTAACGTGTTACCCTCGAAGTAGACTAGACTGCTGATAACGGGGTGATTGAGGTTCGAATCTCGATTGAGTTTACTGAGGCTGGTTTTTACTAAATATACCTACATACATTTTAGTATATTATTAGGATTTACTCTCCCTCCACGCACTTGCGGTTACGATTCCTCTAAGTATAACCTTCCAACCCCTTAAATTTATTAGCTTGATTAGCACACAAGCGAACAAGTGCTTAAAAAGTATTTAATAAAAAAACACTTTTCAAACAAATCAAGAAAAATAAATTCAAAGCGCAAACTAAAAACTAAACTAAAAAAAACAAGTGTTCGAACAATATATTTAATCTGTCTTATATTTATATTTAAAAATTGGGACAATATTTTTAAACGTCACTGATTAATAAAGATATATTTAACCAATTTCTAGACTAGTGTTAATATTAGGTTTTTAAAACAAGTTTCTAATTTGTTACTAAATTTAAGAATGAAAATAACCTAATATAACGCGTCGACTTGATTATTATCAGTAAACAAAGAAAATGGTTGTATTACTTTTGCACCAAGTATGCTTTAAAATCCATCCAGGCTATCTGTATTTAATTACATTAATGGCTAAGGGAGAAGAAGATAGAATTAGAAGGAAATAAACTCCTATTTATGTGGCTGGAGAGTGTGGAACTATTTAGGAAAATTAAAAACAAGTACACCCATCTAGGATTCAAGTCCAACCTAGCCGTCACCGGAAAAAGCATAATTTATGAGTTCGCTACTTAACCTGCTTGTCCACCAACGTGGTTGATAAATAAAATAGTGTACAACTTTTAATTGCTAAGATTTTATGAGTAGAAATTCTAAGCTAAACGTATTTACTGACGCAGCATTTTATTTATTGGCTCAAGAAAGAATATGTTGCTACAAAAATGGCAAAAATTAAGACCTTGATTTTCATTAAATTTCACTCTAAAATTAAACATCAATCCATAAAGCTATAATTGTACCCGAGGATACTAAAGTGACTTGTGGATAGGTGTCCCAACTAGGGTTCCGCGAGAAATTGCAAATGCTTGTGAAAAAAATTACAGCTTTTTACTTTTTTGTAAATGAGTAAAAAAAATTATTTAAATTATTAAGATTTTAGCATAACCTATCAATAATACCAACCCTACTGCTTTACACGTCTATTATGTGATATCTCCGCCTGTCGAACCTAATGTGTGTTAAGATAGGAGTTTAACCGAGATGTTTAGAACGGTAACAAACCGACGAAATTAAAGATAGTATTTTGATCTGCTTTAGGGATTCATTAAACGTTGACATCCATCCAAATTTATTGTTAGATCTTTTTTGACGATCACAATACTGTCTCTCTCTCTCTCTCTCTCTCTCTATCCAAGGTGTGCGAAAAAGTAAAATAGCTCGGTAATCACTGGATCAACTCATGAGTGTTGCTATAGGAACAGGTTGCTAAGCGATACCATGTGATATTTGGCGCCTTATATTCCCCCAGCCCTGCTATTTCCTCCCTCGTCCCTCATCGCTCAATCCCTTTCCTCCCCCTACTCATATTCTCTGTGCAGTTATTATAGCTAACAGCGCCCCAAACTCCCCGGGGGAAATCATCGTGGACTTCCAAATGCTTTAACCTTTTTCGACATGGGGCGCCTGAATTTGACGCGAAAGTCTACACGCTACACCTAGTCGCGCGGCAGCTTGCATACAGTTTAGGGTGTGTTAATGGGATTGGTCACCTTGGAGCAAGAACAACGCAACGATCAAAAAATGTGTTTAATTTATTTTAAACATTTTTAAAAGACAAATTAAGATTTTTAGTATTGTTTTTATAAACTATTGAAATTTGAATTTTATAAAGTAAAATGTTAAAAAGTTGAATCGTATATATGCTTTTATAACTACCTTGAGGAGTACGGTTTAATCATATAAAACTTTATTCATATATAATCTTATATCAAATTTATTCGAGCCATTTACAAAAACTAATTTTCAAGAATCAATCATCAATAAACCAAACCCATTTTTTAAATATAAAAAAATATTTATTCTTATTTATAGCTTAAAACACTCCCCAGATAACTATTTGGATACAAAAGTTAGTTAATTTTGCAATATTTGAATTTTTTTTAAAATGTTTTTTTTGTAACTTACCCTTAAACGAGTAATGTACTATTTATCAAATTGTTTTCTTTCGCCTTCTTTAAAAACAATCTAATTAGTATTTCCAATTTAATGGGTTTTTTTTCAAATGAGTGCTAAAACCTTTACCAAATAAGACAAGAGCCGACTTAAAATCATAAAATTGGTAAAATGGCAAGTTTTTCAACCAAATATTGCGGTCAAAAGAAGGGCAGACACATTGTAACTATCGTTACATTGATTCAAATAAATATGAATCAACTTATTTTTCATGCACAACATATTTCATCGACCGGACATTTACAAACATGTCACCCGACGATGTCGGTATGATTTGAAATTGATTCAGACATAATTGTTTGTTTATTAAATTTTAAATATTGATCACAGCTATTTGTAAAGTACAATTTAGGGAATGTTGGTGATTATTAATTTTTATATCGTACCCCACTTTGTATGCTCACACTCGTAAAGTAGTCTACATTTTCTGTAGTGGATTACTGATTGATTAATTTATTGAATTACAAAATTAAAATCTGATATGCTCATTGCTTCCTTTATTATTATTATTTTTTAAATCTGATTTGATCTTGATTATTGACGAATATTCCCGAAATGGTTACTATCATTACCCGTACGAAATTTCATTGGAGATTGGGATTAATTATATTGAGTTAAAATCTGATTGAAATGCCTAATGTGGGAAACCCAATTAACCATTAAGAGGTCTTCTCCAAGACTGGAGTCGTGAAGTAGGCTACCAAAGAGTGAGCCGTCGTCAAATGCAACGGAAGAATACTGTCGATACCAAGTAGGGGGAGGGGGGGGTAGAGTTTTGAACAGCTGCTGTGATTTGTTCACCTAATTATAGGCAACTGGTTGTACACATACGTACTTACAGCTGCGTACTACCAGTGTCGTTGAGTATAACTTCAATTCACATTTAGAAGTGCAGGATTACTTTTAAAGACTTATATTTACGAGGATTTTCTCTTTCTTTCTGGCCAAAGAAACCTCCTTTACCTAACAAATCCAAAATTGAAGGCTCAAATAGAAAATTAGTATAACCACGATTAGAGTGAATCGCTTGAGTATTTATTTCAAATGTATGAGTACAAACATTGAAACCTCAGAGCATGCAGCTCAATCTAGATGCGGGAATTATAGTTTAACGGCCATCCTCAAGAGTATATAAGTACCCAAAAAAGAAAAAAAGGAAGAGTAAACACAAATGTAAAAAAACTATTATAATGGTATTTATACTATTCATAAGAAAAAAATACTTTTGTCGGTATTTATTCATTAAAAATATAATTGAATATATGTATATGTTTAGTAATAGATAGAACCATATATGATGGCATAATCACAATTATTAACTATAGTCGTAAGGAACTTTCTTATAAAGTTTGTTAAATTGACACTAGTTAAACAATATACACATTTTATATCTATCTCATAATACGTAAACATGTAAATAAACCACTATTTGAAAATGATGAGTCCTCAAGTCTTCTATCATCATTCATTTAAGGATTTCAATTTCTATTCCCATTTTACAAGACTAAATCTACACGAAATAATTAAGAGAATAGAAACTTTCAAGAGTACTATAAAACAAAAATACAAACATAAAGCAAAAATCAATTAAATAAATCAAAGTTATCAAACTACAACATTAGACCTTACTATCGAGAATTCTTTCAATAAAGTAATTGGTAATATTCCAGCAAATATCAATCTCACCAAAATAAACCTAAGTCTCTATATCCCAATCTTTGACTACCCTCCAACATCGTGAAATTTAATATTGGTCTATGATTTTTACGATTATTAAGTTACTTATTTTAACATTTAATTATGAAAGTCCGAAACGAGAATTTTGAAAAGATTACAAGAATAAAAATAACTAAGCTGAAAAGAAATTTATTCTTACGTTTTTAAATATATGTAGCCATGGCTACGTACTTCTCATCGTAAAGCCAAGTCCAAGAGTGTCGGACATATTACAACCCGGCACTATATATACAAGAACACCCAGAGAACATGGAAGGTGAGGATCAAGGAGGGGGAACACATTAGGATCACACAAAGGGGGGAATGCGCGTAGCAACATTTGCTTCTACAACCAAATCCAAACCACCAGAGTATTCTTGACTAGAGTAGGACAGGCCTCTCTTCCTAGATTAAGTTCTTTGGAATGTTTAGGTCTGAAGCGAACTCTAGTGGGCGTCTTTTGAATCCTGGTGGGCTTGGTCAGTTGATCACGTGGCGCGATTACACTCGGTCGTGATTTGGTTTTCCTCCGACCTGTTTTCCAGAGGCGCTGGGATGGTGAAATTGGGTAAGTTTGTTTATTTCTCTGACTCGTCTCTTCTTCAATTGTATAAGTTTGAAAATACAGTATAGAGAAACCCTTTTAAAACCATATGTTCGGTACTTTACCATTCTATTGTCCCCAATTACCTTGTTTTCAAAGAAGACACCAGCCTGTTTAGACTGTGAGAGAGACAGACTGTGGAGTGTTGCACTACTTTGAAATACTACAGCCCATACAAAAGACCAACACAATATTTAATTTTGAATATCATGAACTTAATTTATAATATCTGAATTTTTCATACAATATCATTACAGTTAAGTAACATACTCATTTAAAAATATTTATTATCTGCTTCGATTTTAGAATCTTCTAAAATGTTAAATAATAAAGAATGTCCCAAAAGTCATTCTTCAGTAAGGTACCACGTACCTCATAGCAATTTTTTCTACAACAGATCTCGGAAATGTTCCTCATGAGCCTGAATACATGTCAGAACAAGCCTCTCCATATCATATGAGAGGATATGAAGATACGTGTTCAGACCTGTTTTCAGGCAGGTGGAGGTCATTTTCAACATTTATCCTAGGGATAACTGTAACAAGGTAAGTTATAATCTACTGCAAATTGACATTAGTGACACCTGTATTATCTCACTATAAGATTAATTTCTAACTCATGTTAGTATCATTACTGAAGTCCAATGTTCATTTAAAGGGGCTAGCTGGCAAATAGAAAAATTACTATCTCTACTTTGACACATTAATAATATATCAAGCCGTGGGATCTGCTGATGAAACCTTTGGTAGGTATTATCAATAACTATAAATTTATACTGATAATACAGAAAGTGTTATCTTTGCTAAACATATAAAGGTTCATTCCTACTAAAAACCAGAAGATATCATGCATTATAAACACTTTATGTGACCAGACTGAGACAGATCATTGAAAGTAACAACTTGCTCTAGCTCATACCAGAAGATACCATGCATTATAAACACTATATGTGACCAGACTGAGACAGAGCAATGAAAGTAACAACTTGATCTAGTCCCTACCATGAGATATAGATTATTGTAAATATTATATCTCACCAGATGGGTTGTTGAAAAGTTTATTACCCATATATTTATTTTATCATGCATATCAAATCAGTACTCAAATTCATCCACACCATCAAAACTGACAGAGATTCTAGTTTCGTCAATATTATATTTTTTTGTAAATCTTGTCACATGTCCATTTGAGCATGCTTCGTTTGAACATAGTTCTGAAGGACACACACAAACCAATGTTTGCTGGGTTGAAAACATTTATGCGCCAGCAGTTAAATGTGCACTTCTGCGTGATGCAGCTATTCGCATAGTACAGTCAGAGCCAAACAAATTAGACTAATGGGTGCATATTTACAGATAGTCAGTGACATTCTTGTTGGTTTCTTAAGTATTTATGTTTATTTATGGTTCAGCAAATCATTTAAAAAAAAATTCCCTCCTTGACATTAGAATATTTGGTCCGTTTTTGATTCATGGCTAATCGATTAAAAGTATATTAATTTTATAAATGAAACACATACTTTAGTTGCCATTATTGTTGTTGGCAATTATAAACATTTGTAATCATCACTACTCGTACCATATTCTGTCATTGAAAATAATGTTACAGCCCTATCGTGAAACTGCCACGTTCATAAATCGAGCAAATGTCTTTCCAAACCGTGAACTTGCCATTCTATTTGACCATTTCACGAGCAGGTAAAAGATTGCATTAGCTCTTGCAAATTTAATTAGCTTGAACTTATTGTACTGTCTCCTACAAGCTTACGTTAAATTATTTTTAAAATATTATATCAAGCTTGCCCAACCTAGCCTATACTAACCTTCCATTATGAAACGATTGAACGTAAACTTAGTTACCAAAACTGTTCTCGTTAATCCATTTCATGGACTTGGCAGAAATTCGTCCAGTTCTTGAACTGGTTAACACAAGCGTTCACAATTCATGGATTAAACTACTTACTACCCAGTTTATGAAATAATTAGGAGGAGAGACTAGTTCATGAAATGGGCAAACATTTGACCAATTCATGAATTGGACAAGTTCACAAAATGAGGTGTAGCATATATATATATATATAATACTTTGTGGCGAACCTTAATTTGTTTTGTGCAATATAATACAAACATTGTCATAAACACTCGCCTTTACTTGATTTGAAACATCGAATATACAGTGTGTAGCCAACTCATCACTTTTCATGTATTATGACAATTAATAAACAATTTGTTGCCAAATAATCACATACCATGTTTTGTAATATTGAGTTTACACTTTGTGGCCAAATCTTCACTACCATACTTGAATATATATTTTGTGGCCAATACTCCACTTTGGTTCGTGCCTTTGAATATAAACTCTGTGGTTAGCTCTACACATGTGTGTGTGTTTTTTTATTGCGTCGAATGTAAACACTGTGGCCAATGAAACTGTTTTTGAAAAGCAAGCACATTGTTTTCAAACATGGAGTTTATTATGTACATTTTTTCCCCCGTGTTTTTTAAAATGTAGTTTTTTTCGATTTGATGGTTGTCGAAGCGTGTGGCCGCTATTTTCATTCGCGCATTAGTCGTGAATAAACAATGGGCAACTTATGTGCGGTATACGCACCATTTCGCCACAAACAAACCTTTTTGAAGTGTATATTCGTTTGAGCGTGAATTTATTTCATACGCGCGGATATTTAGTACTTCTAAGTTTTATTTGAACTACCAAAGTTTTTTTTAATAATGTTCTACATTTATTATAGTGAACATTGATTTATTAATATGACATTGTGGAAAATTGGTAACAATGTAGCGGCGTATCCGCGCCTTTTTTATTTATTACCACAGTCAATTATACTAATTAGTTTTTATTGGGTATAATAAAGGCTGGTTAAACACCTGATTAGCTTCAAACCGATGATTAGAGAAGGAACATTCATTTTAAACTATTTATATAATATTCACACATGTGTCACAGTTCATTTAAACAAATATTGTGAAAATTTGGGCTTGATTAAACATAATGAGATGAATTAAACCGGTACCCACAGCCAGATAATTAGTGATCCCGACTAAAGGGGACAATGGTTTGAGTCTAGGAAGGTTTTAAAATAACTCTATGTGTTTTAACAGTTACTGTGACTTGGATGGATTTAAAACTTATTATTTGTGTGGACCTATTCATACTAGTTTGTGGGACATATTCTTAGTCTTGAATATGTTTAAAAACTATTACTTTTAGAAAGCTCAAACAATATTCAAATATACATTAATTTTAATATTTCAAAACTTGTTTCTTTTTGGCAACAAAAATATTACATTGGTAAATTGAGATTAATTTTTTTTTTTGAGACTTGATATTTGATTTTTAAGTCGAAAATTCAACTATTTTTATTCAAGTCGTTGAAAGAACAATTTCTTATTTGGCTTATATTTCGGTTAGTATACATTGACATTTTCTTTTTAATACTTTGTAATTTTAATCGCTGTTCTAAAGTACGCTATACTATTTTATGCTAAAGTATCTTGATTTTTATATATTCATTTATATGTATTTATTTATCTTCTGTATCAAAATTATACTTGTAAATTCGTCATAGATATTTCCATTGATCTATAATATCAAGAATCAAATAGCCGAAGCCATTATTTATGCTTTTTATTGAGGAATTCTCCCTCAAGATATCATATTCTGAAAATTGAAAAATGATACCTGGACACGGGACAAGGTACCGGGTTCGATTCTCGTGTCCAGGTGTCATTTTTAAATTTTCAGAATATATAAAATATTAAGGAATAAGTATTGGATACATATGTTATAGCTTGACTGTAGGCAAGGAATATTGCACCACTAAAAGTGATGTATATGATATTTAGTTTGATTTGTTGAGAGGTAAGTTTGGTTGGTAATTTGTAAATAGTTAATGAGTCGATAGTTAATTTGTTTCCCTTCCTTGTGAAGGCCACTAAACTCACTCTACCAGAGTCGCCGTCTTAACCGGCAGAAATGAGAGAAATAGAAGATCCTGTTACCTTCTTCACAGTTGAATTTTGATTCTCATTATTGCAAATTAAATTATTAATATTATTAGCACTGCGTCTTACTACCCGTTTGGGTTTTACGCACTTACGCTAATGTGTAATGGTAGGGTGATTGTGAGATGAAATGAAGGACCAACAGTTTAACGTGGAATCCGAACCACGGTGGAGGCCTGGCATTCCCCACATTCACAAGATGTCTTGTCGGAGGTGAAGGAAGGGTTTGGTAATCAGATAAATCTTTGCCGCGACCGAGGATTGAACCCCGGCCACCAGCACAGAAGTCTGACACCTTACCCCTAGACCACCAGGTCACCGACTGCAAATTAAAAAAAAGGTTAAGAAGGGTGGGAATGAAATTATTGGTAAGACACGGTCCGACTAAGGTGATAAGAGGGGGTCAGCCCTTAGTCAAACTGTCACTAATGTTCATTTTAAACACGAGCGTATTCATTTTGAAGACATTTTGTTTTCAAATGTAATATCTATATTATAAATTCTGTTGAAATTATAATTTAATCATTTGTAATTTGTTAAAGGGTCCGAAGTGATGCTGTTGATAAGAGAAAATGGGTTAAATCTGTTTACACGGTGTTACATAAGGGAACGTTGAGTAAAACACAGTGTTACAAAACACATATCTTAAAAGGTTGTTAATTTTCAAAATACTCGTCCATACATGCAATAACCATAGATAAAAATAATCAAATATTGTCATAAAGTTATTTTAAATTATTAATATTAAGTATTTAAGAGTATTAAATTTGAGTCCCTCTTTTAGTGACACAAAATCTTCCCTGTGAATTGGTGACATTCACTCTTGATGTTAAAAGTTGCGTAACATAGGTTGTAGGGGAAGGTTGGCGAGGAAAGGGGTTGGGATAAATGACTACATGGGAGCTACGCGGGGGAATGAAGGGTCGGAAAAGGCAGGAAATAAGCGTTACGTCTCTTACGGATGATCCTTAAGGGTTTAGTTCCTAATTTGTGAAAATAAACATCACAATATTTTACAATATATTAAAGATCCATCGAAGACAAATGCAAATAAAATTTAATTAATCAATATCTATCCTATGTGATAAATATTTAACGGCCAGTAATAATATACAAAAATGAGTTTAATATATCAGTGATAATCAGTTCATGATTCTACAATTTTTCCGATATTTTTTCTTTTGGCCAAAGCACGGCACGGCATTGCCCGTAACCCCTCCTTTCTCCCCTATGGTGCCCGATTTTAAATGCAAATGATATCTCTTAAATTTAATTCTAAACAAAATTTTCTTCAAAAATTTGTTGAAAATAGCTTAATTAAAAAGCTAATTAAAAATCCAACTTCGAGGTGCATTTGGACCCTTCCGTTCACCTATGTTAAAATTCTCAGGTCTCTACGTGCCGTAGATTTTGCTGGGCATCGCACACAAACAAACAAACACTTCCTTTTATTATTATTGATAGATAATATATTTAGTTTTACATACTTACCGGTGACCTGGTGGTCTAGGGGTAAGGTGTCAGATTTCTATGCTGGTGGCTGGGGTTCAATCCTCGGTCCCGGCAAAGATTTATCTGATTACCAAACCCTTCCTTCACCTCTGACAAGACATCTTGTGAATGTGGGGAATGTCAGGCCTCCACCGTGGTTCGGATTCCACGTTAAACTGTAGGTCCTTCATTTCATCTCACAATCACCCTACCATTACACATTAGCGTAAGTGCGTATAACCCGAACAGGTAGTAAGACGCGGTGCTAATAATAATAATAATAATAATAATAATAATACATACATACTTACCCTCTTTATCTATACTTGCTTTATAAATGCGATGTAATCACCGATAGGAGTAGTGTGTTTTGTTTTGAAATATCTCATATTAAGTGAAATATTTAAGATATATACGTAATATATTGAGGTTTTTTTGTTTCGAAGAAACAAAGATTATTGTGTATTTAGAAGTCTAAGAGAGATAAATTTGAAATTTGATCTTTGACCTTGACATTTTGAAGCTTCGTACAAACCTAATAATTAAAACTATGAAGAATATAATATATCTAAGCCTTTTTTTTAAAATCAATCTTTAATAAAATAGCTTCTGTCTTCCCCTGATTCGGGTATATTCCCTCGTAAAAAAAACCGTTGACCAAACTCGCCCAAGAGATGACTCGAACGGCGCCTGAAGGCTGCAAACGGCGACATTCTATCAAGGGGTTGGTTTGTAGGGGATGTGTCATGGGATGGGGTGGTGGTATGGATAAAGGGAGGTGTTCACTCCCACCTTCCCCATTTGTTACCATTAGTTCTACCCCTTCTCCCTTCTTTAACACCCCTTGTCTTCATAGGGGCGCGCACGGTTGCCTAACCCTTTCAGGAAGGGGTGATTCACAAACGATGGTTGTTGGCGCCATAACAGGAATTCGACGCATACTAAGAGTCTTACGTGCGCTAAATGCGACCATATTGGATTTATAAACGAGTGGTTCGCGTACCAATATAGGTATAAAATATTGCACCCTTTGAATGTAATTAAATGAAATATTAATTCATGCCTATCCTTGTAGAAAAGTGATTAGAGTGGTCAACTTTAAGTTTAATAGATCAAGCATCAACTTTGGGGGATAATAGTGAATAAATTTACTACATGTATGCAGGTTCATTCTACTGTCTTACGAATATGTATATTGGTACCATGGTCAAGCATCTAGTACTACACCTTTGTTGTTGATTAAGCTAGTTCGTAAGTCATAACATTTTTCATCTGTGTATTCACCGAGATGTGGACGTTAAATACTGGAATTAAAAAAAACAATAATTTATCTTTACAAAATAGCTTTAATTGTTTATAATTGTATTATTATTATTATTAATAATAAAAATAATAATAACTATTTCACTTTACAAATATTATATTTTTTATTATTAATAAGAATCCTGGTGTCATAATTTTTTATTACTAATTCAAAAATAATAGACACATGACTCAGATGAAAATAATATTAATAAAAAATAATGGTAAATTGCTTCGGTGATATCGTGGTCTAGCGTGCTACTCTCGCAGTAGACTAGACGGTCGGATGTACTAAGGATGGTTTTACCAAAATGTTTTTTCCGCTCTGACACTAAGCAAACGCGGATGCATTTCCTATAAATATGACCTTACTTATAGCTAATACCATTAGCGTAATTAGTACATAATACTAATTGCCAAACCCTTCCTTCACCTCTGACAAGACGTGTATTAATCACAATTTATGAATGTGGGGAAATGCCAGGCCTCCACCGTGGTTCGGATTCCACGTTAATCTGTAGGTCCTCCATTTCATCTCACATTTACCCTACCATTACACATTAGCGTAAGTGCGTATGACCCGAATGGGTAGTAAGACGCGGTGTTAATAATAATGTTAATAATAATATTAATAATAGTAAATAAGCGTATAACCCGAACTGGTAGTAAGGCCCAGTGCTAATTTTTTTTTAAATAATAATAAATCGAATGAAATGTAGCAATTTTTTTTATAAATTTTTGTTTTATATTATATATTAAAGCCTAAATGTGTATTAGATGTAGAAAAACATTTAGTGGAATATAAATATTTAAGCTAATGTTTTAATACAAGCGGTAAGAAGTAGTGTGAATAAAGCCTAAGACCCAGATGAGTCCACCACCTACCACAGCTCACCACAGGTGGTGATGTGAATATGGCTTGACTTTCAAATGACACCACAGAGTCTAGAAGCTTCCTCTCATGTAAATCTTGACCGCCGGCCGTTCGTTGCAGACTTGGTAATGTAGCCCACCGCATTAACCGAGTCAAGTTTATTCGAGATGACTTCAATGACGTGTTGACTCTTTTCGCGGATAATAAATTAACGACATTGCCTACTAGGTGATTTCAAGGCATTTTTTATCAAGCGGGTTGCATCTTAACTTGACTCACCTAAGCATTCTAAGCACTATCATACTTAGATTGCCATGTAATAAATATAAAGGGAGGGAAGAAATTTAGTGAATAACTCTGCTAGTTCTCTCACCCATGTGCTGATAGTACTTCTCCTCTTCCTCTGACGAGTATAAACATTCGTTCTGCTGTTTACTCTTGGACAGCATTTACTTGCATTTCTAAATTACCTTTTTCATTGTTTCCGATTCTAGAGACAAGTGCTCCCAAGTACATTTTTAATCTACATTATGGTAAGAAGATTCTTACTTGAGATTTTTATGAACATACCAAAAACTAAAAACAATTTTTTTTTAAGAAAAATAGATTCAAAAAATATTGTTTTACAATCTAAAACTATGTTTAGAATTCTTTAATAGTTTTTTTAGTATTCTATCTTTAAAACTTGCTAAGTTAAAACTTTTATACATTAAAATAGGATATCTTGATTCGTTGTGACGTCACATTAAAATGGGACATACTATCTTGATTTGTCGTGACGTCACATTAAAATGGGATATACTATCTTGATTTGTCGTGACGTCACATTAAAATGGGATATTTTATCTTGATTTGGCGTGACGTCACATTAAAATGGGATATACTATCTTGATTTGTCGTGAAGTTACATTAAAATGGGATATACTATCTTGATTTGTCGTGACGTCACATTAAAATGGGACATACTATCTTGATTTGTCGTGACATCACATTAAAATGGGACATACTATCTTGATTTGTCGTGACGTCACATTAAAATGGGATATACTATCTTTATTTGTCGTGACATTCTTTAAGTAAGGACTGTGCGCCGACCGTGCTGCTATCATGTTCCTAATTCCAACAAAACTACATGGCCGGTGCACAGTCTTGTATGTGTGACTCACTCTTAAGATGGGAGTGAAGGGAACGTGATTTTACACTTTTTGTATCAAAACATTATTTTGTCATATTAAATAAAAATAATTCTCCAGTATAAACATCGATATTAATTTTCCACATATGATGACTTCAACCATTGTTGAATATCTGTCAATGGTATTCTGGAATTTAATAGCAACTTTTTGTCTCCATTCAAAAAGTTTCTCATTTAATGACACCATGCTCATTACAGATATTTTAAAAAAATTTGATTTCACAACGTGAAGAATATTGAACTCTATGTTTCTAGTGGAGAATTATTTTATTTATTTAAGCAAAAAATAATATTTGTTATAAAAACTACAAAAATACTGCCCTTAATACGCGTTCCCGACAATCCTTCCTTCCCATACGTTAAAATACGTGACAAAGTATTATTAACCTACTTAGGACAACATTTTATGTTTAGTTACTCCTACAACCTTTAGTATTCTACTACCCACCCGGCCATACCAATTTTAGTCTATCTAATTGAGTAGAGATGGGGAAGGTAAAAGTTAAAGGGAACGTAACCTCGTTTTCGTGAAGGAAAAGGGTGACATTCATTAGCATAAAACATTCTCATTACACACGACAGGGAGTGGAACTCGGGGCTTCCCATTAGCAGAAAACAAGACTAAATGGGATTGGCGTTTAGTCCATTGCATCAATAAATGGGAGTAAATTTAATAAACTTATCATATATTGCCTATTTTGTAAATACTCTTTAATATGAAACGTTTGAGCATAGGAATTTGACATTTAATATGATTCCAAAAACGTTACTTTGGTGGATATTTTGATACATTCATACATTTGGGTGCTAATAAAAGCTCCAAGCGACTTAAACTCGTTATCATTAAGAGAGCACACTGAGGTTCCATAACCTTTATTTCATCGTGTTCCGAGATTCTAAGTCTTCCACGTGGCTCACGGTTAGCGAAAAGATTTTGTAAAGTGATGTTTTAAAGTTGATTTGCTTTATTAAAAGATACTTAAAAGTGTAATTATTATATAATATATTATTATGTTTAGAGGTATAATATAATAAATACAATCTATAAAAAAATATTTTCGTTCTTTCAGAAGGGTTTGTTTTTTGTTTAAAGTAGGTACATATTACACGTTCTTGTTTATATGTTTGTATAGATATTTAAAATATAAAATAACTCTTTTGAAAGAGAGAATCCAAGATTTGATCATGAAAACATGAGGTTAGCTATGCTTAATATTATTTTATCTATTTTATAATATTTTAAAACAATTTTGCCGGTTTTATATAGTACAGGTAATTACTCTAAAGGACATAATATACAAACAAAATGTAAAAATATAATTACAGTATATAAAGTTATGTAAATTTTTGTACTTATTTAATAAAGTTTGATAGTTGTCTGTACAGTTCAAATTGATATTTCAAGGATCAATAAAATTATACCAGCTAATAATGTTTCTTTTATTTCTAAATAATACACCTATAATAATTGGATTATAATAAATATAATTTTAGTGAATATAATACAAACTAGGTTAAATTTTTCCAACATTTAAAAGAATATATATTTGATGGCCTTTAAGTGTTGGCAAAATATCAAATTAACTTCGTCCTTAATCTTGAAGAGTACTTTGGGATCCTAGCCAAGCGAAAATAGATATATACGGCGGTACCACCATAACAACTTCTGTCTCCGGTTGAAACCGCAGGAGACTTAAAGTGTCCTTCTGTAAGGTTGGCACCATTTGTAACTTCCATAAAGTAAGATGGTTTGGCTTTAGACTACTCCACCCTACGTAGCACTGGAAAATACATTTGAATAATGGGGTTTAAAATATATTCTATCACGTAGTTTTCGCATGAGTGGTTTCCGTGTATTTTTGGCATCTATTTCTGTCAACCTCTTCTATGTATCTTTACCCACCAAAGAGGAAAAAAAAGTTAGGTTTGCATTAATTTGAGTTTTACTTTTGCATAAAAGATGTAAGACTTGATGAGAACTGACAAAGAAATATTTCTGTTCTTCTTAGAAATGTTTATGTAATTAATATGTAAATGTTTCCATTATAGAATAAATAATATAGATCACTTTTTATAGATTTAAGCAGTAATAAAATATGTGGCTATATAATATTTAAAAAAACATATTTTAAGAATATGTATTAAGGGGCGTTTTAAATATCAAAGAAATTATTTCAACTGTTTTTTGAACACTGAGCTGTAAAAAACTCTACGTGTAAATTTATATTAAATATATTAAAAATAAAAGTTTAAAAATTCTTTCAGTAATGATTTTAAACTTATTTTACAAAATTGTCTAGAACCAATGAAATAATTTAACTTGAGAAAATCATCGAAAAATTGTTTAATTTCAAGTATTACAATTTTATTTTATAAAACTAGTTTAAAATTAGTATTGAAAAACATTGTATAATGAATATTTTTATTAACTCGTCATGTACATTTTCACTTGTTTTTTGTTAAATCTCATTGTGTAACAAACCAACTGAAATAGTTTATTTCATTATTAATAGATTTTTCTGTAATTTATTTGCATGATAAAGTTTTGAGTCTAACTTTGCCATAGGCCATATAAGTCATACTTGTTTGATTAAAAGTGCAATTAACATAATTCATAGATGAAAGATTACAAATATTTAAGTTGTTAACTTAAAGGTGATAAGCTATTTATGCAGACGAGTTTGAAACAATATTATTTAGTAAATCGATCAAATATTAACTCTCTGGAATTTTAATAACTATTTCTACATTTATAAATTCCCTTGATATATAATTTTATACCTTAAATTACTCCCAAATTCTCTATGGATTTTTTAGATCCACAGTTTGAATACAGTTAAAAATTAACAGTTGGTAAAATCTAAAGTCTAAGATAACATATTTAAAAATAAGATTGCCGTGGACACCAAAACTGAAACGGGTACATTGAATGTGGTTTCTATTTGTAATTTATTACTTTGGTTCTTTTCACTCTCTATCCACGTTAATGAGGGTGTAATTTCCTATAAAACGACCCTCCTTAAGATTCCTACACCATTGTCTAAGTAATTAATAGTATTTAAGATTCAAATAACCAAAGCTATTATTTATGCTTTTAGTGAGGATTACTCCATTTGTAAATATTCTTTGTTACCCACGTTCAGGGTCGAATGGTCTAAGGCGTCCCTCTCGTGCTAGAATGAACTTCTGATTACAGGGATATCAGTGTTCAAATCCTGGTCATGTGCAATGTGTTTTATTCCTAAATGGTTTTCCCATTCTAACTCCACACTAATTTCCTTTAAATTCTACCTTTATCATCACAACCTAGCTAGTGTACAAATTAAAATAGCCCCAACAATTAATAAGACGCGATGGACAGTAAAAATAATTTTAGATATAAAAATTGACTCCACTTGTCAAAATTGAGAAATTCAGAACGGTCAACTAAGGTTAATTCTATATGATAATATGACTATAGAATAAAATTATGAATGAACCAGGGGATTTGAAACTTTTTGTACAAACCTGAATGAAATATGAGAAACGTTAAAAAAAATTATTTTTTTTGTAATTAATGTATGTCCACAGGCACCCTCTAGCATTTAAGAGCGACCTCTGTGGACATACATTCACTAACGAAAAAGGATTGTACTAGAGTTTTTTTTATCACTGCGTCTTACTACATGTTTGGATAGTAATCTTGTATACTAAAATTGCACTAATGGTTTTAGAAGTTAAGAAGATATGTGTAGGAAGTCTACCCGAATTTGCGTGGAGGGAGATTGAAAAACCACTATGGAAAAAACTCAGTACACCCGACTTAGACTCGAACTTTGATCTTCCCGTAATTGGAAGCCTGGTCTACTGGAAGAACAGTGCGTTAGAGCACGTGGCCACCAAAGTGGGTTTTAGTGTTTCTTATATCACATTAAAGTTTGAATCACCCTGTATATACACCAAGATCTGCATCATTGCCTGGGGGAAACATTTTCACGCAACAGACAATACAGCAGAAAGTTACCCACGCAAGACCAGACCTATTGTTGGCCAGGACACGAGACAGACTGAAGGACATCAGAGGAGCGTGGGGATGGTTCTTCCCCCCCCCCCTTCCCCCACCACTTTGACCATCAACTATTAGACTTGCTCTGCTGATATATATAAGGTGATTTAATAGGGCGAACGCTCATTAGCATATCTATACAATTTGGTGGGTTACATTAATAAATATGACTACCCCTTACTCATCCCCTAAATATTTTGACCAGACCCCTCCTACCCCTCCCTCCCATATTGCTTCATCGTAGCATACACCAATGCTCCACGAGTTACACTTGATTGGTGACCTGCAAGAATTGTCTAAGTCCCCACATTGATCTGGCAGGTATAAATTAAAATAACACCCAATTCTGGAAGAACAAAACACTACAATTGTTTGAATGAACCCCCATACTTGTCGAGCCGAAGCACTTAAGAGCCTTGCACACCTAAAGTTAAATAACCTAGCATTGCCGTATTTATTTTGGAAATATAGTCTCAAAAATCAATCAAAAGAGCTTCTATTTTATTTACATTCTCGGCTGTAACCCTGTTATTATTATTATTATTATTATTATTATTATTATTATTAGCACCGCGTCTTACTACCCGTTCGGGTTACACGCACTTAAACTAATGTGTATATGGTAGGGTGATTGTGAGATGAAATGGAGGACCTACAGTTTAACGTGGAATCCGAACCACGGTGGAGGCCTGACATTCCACACATCCACAAGTTGTGGTTAATACACGTCTTGTCAGAGGTGAAGGAAGGGTTTGGCAATCAGATAAATCTATGCTGGGACCAAGGATTAAACCCCGGACCCCCAGCATAAAGGTTTGACACCCTACACCTAGATCACCAGGTCACCCTGTAACCCTGTTTAAAGTTAATTCGATTGTTTTGAGGAAGTCTTGCCCTATGTTTCTAATCCTTTACTTATTAATTCAGGACATCAAATTTAAAACACCTGCTTAGGTAGCCACATGATCTCGGGCGTCTCTCTCGTGATAAACTAGCCTGCTTATGGCAAAGAGTTCGGGGTTGGAATCCCGGTTGATTGGATGAATGAGGGTGGTTGTACCTAAATGGTTTTACACTATCCCTCCACGCTAATAAAGGTATACTACTTCTAAATTCAACCTTCCTCATCCCTAAACCCCAAACGTAATTAGTACATATGAAAAGGTGACCTGGCTGTCTAGGGGTAAGGTGTCAGACTTCTGTGCTGGCGGCCAGGGTTCAATCCTCGGTCCAGGCACAGATTTATCTGATTACCAATCCCTTCCTTCACCTCTGACAAGACATCTTGTCAATGTGGGGAATGCCAGGCCTCCACCGTGGTTCGGAATCCACGTTAAACTGTGGGTCCTCCATTTCATCTCGCAATCATCCTACCATTACACATTAGCGTAAGTGCGTGTAACCCGAACGGGTAGTAAGACGCGGTGCTAATAATAATAATAGTACATATGCGTATAACTTGGACAAGTAGGGAAATGCGGTACTGAAAATATGTTGTCAAAACATTGAAGATTGTAAGTATTTTAATCCTATAGAGACACTTTGATAACTTTCACCTCCATTTGGTCCTGAACAAAATTTTGAAATAAAAACTACTCAAGGACGTTGCCAATGTGTGACGTCAGTGCCGGTCAAGATAGGGTTTCCCATGATAATGAATTTACGTTTTACTCGGCAAGTTTTAAAGATATAACATTTAAACAAAAAACATACATTCTTAAATAATTCAAGAAATAGTCCTACATTGTCACAAAATTATTATTTTTGATCTTAAAATAGTTTTTTGTAAACTTTTTTTTTTATAAATTCCTTACAACTTAGGTTGTCTTGGTTACGAAAATGTCTAGTAGCAGTCTTTCTTCCAGGATGTAGATTAAAAAAGTACGTGGTAGCATATGTCTATCAAGTATAGGAAACAATAAAATGTTAAAAGTGACTGTGTAAACTCGTCAGAGGAATAGGGAAAGGGCTATCAGCACGCAGATAAGAGCCTTATCAAGGTGTAATTCTAATTTCCCCCCCTCTTTTTCTATTTTACACATTAGTACCTAAGTGTGATAGTGCTTAGATTGCTTAGCTGCGCCAAGTCAAAATGCAACCTGCATCGAATAATAGCTTAGAAATCTCCAAGTAGGCAACGTCGTTAAGAACGTAGGATTTATGTACGTCCTCAATGCACATCAGTTCTTTGTTAGGAGACCCCCTTAAGATGAAATGTAAGAGAACGTAATTTAAAGTAAGTATTTTTGCAGTTTTTATAGGAAAACACTTATTTGGTTTGGCCAAAATAAATAATTACTTCTGTATATACACTGGGTTAAATTTTCTACTTACAGTAGGGCTACTACTTATCAACCATTCTTAAATATGTGTAAAGAACCCGTGATCAGAAACATTTTAGAATAAAAATAATAAGTTATGGTTGAATTCCGTTATACCTATGACATACATTCAGTAATGGTTGAGATTACTATGTGTGGAAAATAAAAATAAATGTATCTATTATAACTAGCGGTTTTGTCTTTAGATAGATCTTTTTCCCTGTCAAAGTCCTCCAGTATCTCTTATCAACAACCTCTATTTTTAGATAAGGAATTCTATGATATTTTATTGTTTGAGATAGTTAAGTAGCCAATCCTTGGCCTTTCTTCCTTATTATCTTACCCCTTCCATTTTGACTTCTATGACATCACTAAATAAACCATTTCACCTCCTGCAGAGTGCTATTGGCTCCAGTTGTAACACTTTCACACTTCTACTGAAGCACTATTAAATTTATTTTGGCTAAAAAAAAAAAAACGGACTTTGACTCTTATTTCCTACCATCCCACCCCTTGTGCTAATTTTTATGATTGTGTTACTTGTGCCCTTGTTGCATCACCAGGGAGTGATTACCACCCACGCAACGACATTCAGTGTTCCTGTCTAGAATACAGCATCCATTGCGAGGCTGAAGTGATTGATCTCCTTCTCTACCGATAAGGGTGAGTCTTTCACCTTTTAACCCTTCCCCTCGTCCTACTTATTCCCCTCTCTTCCCTCCCTCGACGCCTCCTTCCTCACCCCACCAATTGATCGTAAGGATAAGATATCTACACACATACCTACAAGCACGAACCTAAATCGGATCCGGAACGAATGTCGAAGGTCAAGAACGATATAAATAAACTCTCGGACCTACCCGGAGTCGAAGTAGTTGAGGGATGCATGCCACAGAAGTGTGTTACGGGCTCTTAAGACGTCTGGTTTGAGCTGTGTTATCTACCAAAGCTAGATGTTATCCGTGGGGTGAGAAGGGCTCTTAAGAAATCTAGTTTGAGCTGTGTTATCTACCAAAGCTAGATGTTATCCGTGGGTTGAGAAGGGCTCTTAAGAAATCTGGTTTGAGCTGTGTTATCTACCAAATCTAGATGCTATCCGTGGGGTAAGGAGGGCTCTTAAAACGTCTGGTTCGAGCTATATTACCTACCTAAGTTAAGTGTTATCCGTGGGGTGAGGAGGGCTCTTAAAACATCTGGTTCGAGCTATATTACCTACCTAAGTTAAGTGTTATCCGCGAGGTGAAACGGACTATTAATATCCTGTATAATAAATGGTATGATAAAATTGCACAAAGTTTCTCATATTGTGTATTATAGCTTTGAATACAATTTTCATAAATATGTTTTTAGTAAATTACCTTTAATTAATTTTTTCCCGTAAAACAAACGCATAATCTCTTTAAAAATATTCATTATTTATATTCACATTTTAAACAAAATTGTTTAAATATGTTTAAAAAAGTCAAATTTTCAAAAATAAATTATTGGTTAACCACCCTAAGAATTGTATTTGTTAAATTAATAACTTATTCTTATTTATCAAGAAAAACAACTCATAAGTTCTCATTTTAAATTCAATATTCAAAGTCAATTTACAAAACATTCGATTTTATATAATTTGTTCTAAGTAAACTATCCTAAAATTAATGTATATTTGATAAGAAAATATATACTTTTATTGATATGTAAAATAGTTTCCCGATAATAATTTTGAACCAAGTCGCTAAACCCACTTTTTTAAATATTCAAATTTATGAAAATTCAAGAGTATACTACCCATAACAAAATTTTACCCTTAAACAAGTATACAATGTTATTTCTCGTGTAAAACAGTCCCAAGATACTCATTTGGAACCAAATCCTTCAAGTCGTTTTAAAAACCTTTCCACTATTTGAAAAATCAGTCATAAGTAAATAACCCATAAATTAGTTTTTACCCCCAAAACAAGTAAACCATATTATTTGGCATGTCAAACACTCCCAAGATACCCATATGTAATCATATTGCTATTGCCATTTTTAAAATAAACAAGTTTTTGAAAAATCAGTCGTCAGTAAACTAAAATTCAACGAATTTTTGTTCAAAAATCATTTATTATATAATGCTATTTGTCATGTCAAACAAATCCTAGATATGCATCTTTTATAAAATCGCTAGTAATTTTCCAAAAATTTGGAATTCAAAAAAAATACTTATTAGTAAACTACCCTTAATTGAAGGGCTAGGTTAGTAATAAAACATTTTATAATACAGTCCTATAATATCCAAACATCAAGTTTGAAAAAAAAAATCTAATCTGTGAACATAGACAGACAGATTTGTAAAATCCACTTTTTTGGGTTTATGTTTACATCAAAAGTAAAAAAAAATCACAATCTCGAGTTATGTCTTTTTCACACTCACAAAAATCTAAATCTAAAAATTCATTAATATATGTAAGTTTACTCCTGAGTGGTTGGAAATCTTGGAGCACTAAATCTGACTACCACATCCAGTCAAAAAGGGGATGTTTCTAAAAAAGTTGATTGCTGGGCCTCCTCAGTACTGGTAACGTACAGTAGCCCCATGGCTTCTTTGGTGCTGACTGACAGCTCACAGCTGACGGCTTTGAAAAGTTACCAGACCAAATTATGTATCCCTACGCCGAACCATATGATCTGCAAAAAAATGTGTTTAGCAGCTGTCACTTGACAGTCAAAATTTAGGTATATTCCTAAATGTTGACTGTCAGAAGTCAGCTGTGAGCTGTCAGTCAGCACCAAAGAAGCCGTGGGGCTACTGTAGACCACACTGTCCTAAGATGACCTCCCTATATCCCCACCGTCCCATTTAAGGGCAGATCAATTTTGATTGGCGGGAGTAATGTCACGTGGGTGACACTCCATGTTACGAGTGGGACCGTTTAATTCGGACCCGCTCTCGCTAAGCCCATATCTTCTATCTTTCTCTTTCGTTTCTCCAATCGTGGTTGAGGGTTTGAAATCTTATTTGGTGCACACCGTCATCAAATATCGATACATTTAATGGTGTCCTCTCCGTATCTGGATATTCCAGAAGGTATGACTTTGCCATAAGAGGCTATATAAATATATTCATCTTCCTGCCCATTCTTGGAACGAAGTAATGCACTTTGATTGCATTGGGTCGATACGGGACAGTTTATGGCAGTATTTCAAACACACACAACAATTATTTGCTCTTTATTTTAGTTTTGATTGCGATATTATTCGGTATTATTAAGCTTCACAGCAGTGCCGTATGAATGGGGGGATAGGTTCAAACCCCTCTCATTACTTACAGTAGCCCCACGGCTTCTTTGGTGCTGACTGACAGCTCACAGCTGATTTCTGACAGACAACATTGAGGTATATACCTAAATTTTGACTGTCAGAAGTGACAGCTACTAAACACATGTTTTTGCAGATCATATGGTTCGGCGTACGGATACATAATTTGGTCTGGTAACATTTTAAAGCCATCAGTCAGCACCAAAGAAGCCATGGGGCTACTGTACATTACATTACTTGTATTAGATAAAAACAAATATCAATAAGATGAGAACAAAAACGGTTCAAGTAGTAAATTCCAGTGAGAAGCGATATTTTTAAGACTCCTTCCTACTTAATAATATTTCTTCTCTGAAGTTAATTGTACTGTATATCTTGGACAAGCTGTTGGTATAAACGCGTCATGAATGGTTAGGCGCTGCGAATGATTGTGGGATATTTCTGGCTCTTGAATTTTTTTTATCGTCCCAATATAATACAAATATTTCAACAATTTTTTTATTACTTAAGTATTGTTATTATTACTATTAGCACCGCGTCTTACTACCCGTTCATGTTGTACGCGCTTACGCTAATGTGTATTGTTAGAGTGATTGTGAGATGAGATGGAGGACCTACAGTTTAACGTGGAATCCGAACCACGGTGGAGGCCTGGCACTCCACACATTCACAAGTTGTGATTAATACACGTCTTGTCAGAGGGGAAGGAAGGGTTTGGTAACCAGATAAATCTGTGCCGGGACCGAGGATTGAGCCCCGGGCCTCCAAAACAGAAGTCCGACACCTTACCTCTGGACCATCAGGTCACCTACTATTACTTAAGTAAATATCTTAATAATATTTTATGTGTCACTTTAATTATATCGCCTATTAGGCCTATTGTTAACAAGCTAATTATAACCGAATCATAAAAATCTTATTGACCTCGTAGCCCCGCCCCCCCCCCCTATTACAAAAACGCTGTGTACGGCCCTGCTTCAAAGACAGTTATCTAAAAAAAAATTGCGAAGAAATTGTTTAGTTCTTGTAAAATTAATTATACGCGATTGGCATAGCTTAGAAGAGGCAAATGCTAATTTTTCATAACAAACTATAACCACATCTAGAACCATATTATTATTATTATTAGCACCGAGTCTTACTACCCGTTTAGGTTATACGCACTTACGCTAATGTGTAATGGTAGGGTGATTGTGAGATGAAATTGAGGACCTACAGTTTATCGTGGAATCCGAACCACGGTGGAGGCAACCATATTATTAAATTTAAAAATTTTCACCTGCAAACGGATTTCTAACCCGTGTCCCAATGATGTATTGACTAAAGCAGAGGTTTCCAACTTGAAAGTGCCCAAGGGCCACTAATGAATACACGGTTTTAATGACGGGGCCGCATCAAAATTGGCTTGTTTTTGTCAACTTATGTAAAAATCATACTAGGTATTTAATTGTGAACGACACCCACCTCGGTGGTGTAGTTGTCTAACGCGCTAGTCGTGGTGAGCTGCTCGACTGCTGAGGACGGGGAGATCGAGGTTCGAATCTCGGTCGGATGAACTGGGGGGGGGGAGGTTTCCTAAATTGTTTTCCACTCTCCCTTCACGCAAATGCGGGTTCATTTCCTCTAATTAAACCTTCCCCATTCCTAATCCATTAGAGTAATTACTACTTAAAGCGCATAGGCCGAATGGGTAGTAAGACGCGGTGCTAAATATTATTATTATTAATGTTGTTTTGTAGGCCTAAATTCACAGTTTTGCGTTCATTGACGGAAAGCAAGATGACTGAGTAATAGCATACATTTTCCGGCTGAATTCCTTTCCTAATTTACAATTTAATATATTTATTGCTGGTTAGAATAAATTGTTCCTAAATATTTAAAATCCTTTCTAGAATTTTTATTTTTAACCTTTTATTCAATCCTTAAGATTTATTAAATAGATAAACTATTATAATTGTTAAGTACGAATATAACTGCATCTAAACGTAATATTCTTTAACCTGAAAAATTATATCTGGACATGGGTCTCGTGTTCAATTCCCGTGTCCAGGTGCTATTTTTAAATTTAAAGTATATGTTTCTATTAAGAAAAGGCCAACATACCTTATACATAATATTTATAAAATGATCTAAAGTGCAAGTTTTAAATGGTCCGACTGGAGGTAGCATTTCACAGTGCTTTAGTTCAGTGCCAAAACCCCTCTTGCAGTGTTAATCAAGATATCCGCTATTATAGGAACGTATAGGGTGGAAATTGGGGTTGGTTATAGGATGGGGGTAGTAATGTGTGTGAGGGGGTTTGTTTACGCGCTAATGGCCTTCATATCATACATGGCCAGGTACGACTGCATTGAAAATTTGTCAACGTAATTAAACAAAATTAACAAGATTACATTTCCGCTATGGCCTGCCGCGGTAATGAATTGGGGCTATTATGATGGTGTTCTCATGCTGTACCAAACCATTTCCCTTCCACACCCCCTTTTTAAACCTATATTAATCCACAATAAAAAAAACCTCCTCCCTTTTTCATACAAAACTTATTGGAGTCATATTCAAAAATGTTGAGGAAGGTTCAATGTTGTTTAGTATTTGTATATTCATGGGGGGAAAAAATTGGTCGTTGTTGTTAGCGTACATGTTTCGAATTAGTGAAGGTAATTAAATTGCTTAAAATAGCCTAATGTTTGTTAAAAAAATTAATTTCTCAACCAAACACACAATTTAAATGAAATGTGAGTTATTAACTGAGCAAAGCATTTCCAACATAACATATTTTATTGCATCTGTTTGAATGTTGATTAAATTCAGAACGTTTTCAGGTAATATATTTGGTTGTTGTCAAATATTCTCGCGGTGTATTCTCACCCATCAAACATCAAGAAAAACTCATTCATGGTTCTAGAAACGCTTATTTTTAGACATATTAAATGTTTTCCTCAAAGATGGATTGGTTTTGGGGAATCCATTTAATAGCCTGTTTAGTCACCAGATTTGAGCTTTATTAATTTTTGTAATCTGTGGTCATTTAAAATCTATTGATTACTCAACTCCTGTGCTTGATGTATCATAAATGGTCGTTAGCAAGTGCCTAACACCTCAGGTGTGTTCAACAAATTACGACAAAGCATGGAACGCAGGCTCAGAGCATGCTTACAAGCAGGATAAACAATTTATAACAATTATTTAAACAAAAGTTATGTCTTATTGGTTAAACTTTCTCTTGGATTGATTGTTAATTAAAATATAAAATTTCATTCCAGCTCACAAACTAAGCGTTTCTAAAACCATGTATATATGAACTTTTCTTGGTGATTTGTCAATGGGAATACGCCCCTTGAATTTGACACCGATCAATATACAGCTTATATATATCAAGGTATACGTATATATCATTGCCCAAAAGACGTAGTGGCATAACTGCCAACATGAACAATTTTAGTTATCGGCACTATGATTTTCATCTTGATAAGAAGTAGATTTTGACGAAGTGTCGTATCCATAGCTCTAACCATGTTGGAGATAAAGCATTTTAGGTAGTGACATTTATACTTTGAAAATAATCATTGATATGGGATATTTAGTTTATGAGTAATGTGCTGTGATGTGAAAATAAAATCTTAAAGAAAACGTTAAATTGGCTCTTTTGATAAGTTGACAGAATGCAATTACACCCCTATGAATCTTTTGGGACAATATACGGGGGCTGCTCAATTATTTTAACTCTACATTAGACCAACCATACACACAATAAATTAGTGGGTAATTGTTTGTGCATTGATTAAAAAAAAGCTTTGCTATTAAGTTTATGAAACATACATTAATTGGGAAGACTTTACAAGTGATTCTGGATTATACAGAACGCTCGGAGACTAATAGACCAAACTGCATATATAGTTTGTTTGAACCAACAGTTATACAAAAACCTTAAACACTTACATCCGGAAAACTATGCTAATACATTTAAATTGTGATCAAATTTCGGCACACAGAGCCTAGAGAAAAAACCCGTGCAAGCATGAGTGTATAACAGGTTGCATAGTAGATAGGCGCACGGCACTACACACCTCGACATCTTGGATCACGACAACAGACTATACCACTATTAATAGTAAACAACACACCAGTCCATCTAGAGATGTAAATACATTCTGAGAGGCATTATTAATAGTAAACAACACACCAGTCCATCTAGAAATGTGAATACGTTCTGAGAGTCATTATAAATAGTAAACAACACACCAGTCCATCTAGAAATGTAAATACATTCTGACGGTCATTATTAATAGTAAACAAAACACCAGTCCATCTAGAAATGTGAATTCGTTCTGACGGTCATCATTAATAGTAAGCAACACACCAGTCCATCTATAAATGTGAATACGTTCTGAGAGTCATTATTAATAGTAAACAGCACACCAGTCCATCTAGAAATGTAAATACATTCTGACGGTCATTATTAATAGTAAACAAAACACCAGTCCATCTAGAAATGTAAATACATTCTGAGGGTCATTATTAATCGTAAACAACACACCAGTCCATCTAGAAATGTAAATACATTCTGACGGCCATCATTAATAGTAAACAACACACCAGTCCATCTAGAAATGTGAATACATTCTGACGGCCATCATTAATAGTAAACAACACACCAGTCCATCTAGAAATGTGAATACGTTCTGAGAGTCATTATTAATAGTAAACAGCACACCAGTCCATCTAGAAATGTAAATACATTCTGACGGCCATCATTAATAGTAAACAACACACCAGTCCATCTAGAAATGTGAATACATTCTGACGGCCATCATTAATAGTAAACAACACACCAGTCCATCTAGAAATGTGAATACGTTCTGAGAGTCATTATTAATAGTAAACAGCACACCAGTCCATCTAGAAATGTAAATACATTCTGACGGCCATCATTAATAGTAAACAACACACCAGTCCATCTAGAAATGTGAATACATTCTGACGGCCATCATTAATAGTAAACAACACACCAGTCCATCTAGAAATGTGAATACGTTCTGAGAGTCATTATTAATAGTAAACAGCACACCAGTCCATCTAGAAATGTAAATACATTCTGACGGCCATCATTAATAGTAAACAACACACCAGTCCATCTAGAAATGTGAATACATTCTGACGGCCATCATTAATAGTAAACAACACACCAGTCCATCTAGAAATGTGAATACGTTCTGAGAGTCATTATTAATAGTAAACAGCACACCAGTCCATCTAGAAATGTAAATACATTCTGACGGCCATCATTAATAGTAAACAACACACCAGTCCATCTAGAAATGTGAATACATTCTGACGGCCATCATTAATAGTAAACAACACACCAGTCCATCTAGAAATGTGAATACGTTCTGAGAGTCATTATTAATAGTAAACAGCACACCAGTCCATCTAGAAATGTAAATACATTCTGACGGCCATCATTAATAGTAAACAACACACCAGTCCATCTAGAAATGTGAATACATTCTGACGGCCATCATTAATAGTAAACAACACACCAGTCCATCTAGAAATGTGAATACGTTCTGAGAGTCATTATTAATAGTAAACAGCACACCAGTCCATCTAGAAATGTAAATACATTCTGACGGCCATCATTAATAGTAAACAACACACCAGTCCATCTAGAAATGTGAATACATTCTGACGGCCATCATTAATAGTAAACAACACACCAGTCCATCTAGAAATGTGAATACGTTCTGAGAGTCATTATTAATAGTAAACAGCACACCAGTCCATCTAGAAATGTAAATACATTCTGACGGCCATCATTAATAGTAAACAACACACCAGTCCATCTAGAAATGTGAATACATTCTGACGGCCATCATTAATAGTAAACAACACACCAGTCCATCTAGAAATGTGAATACGTTCTGAGAGTCATTATTAATAGTAAACAGCACACCAGTCCATCTAGAAATGTAAATACATTCTGACGGCCATCATTAATAGTAAACAACACACCAGTCCATCTAGAAATGTGAATACATTCTGACGGCCATCATTAATAGTAAACAACACACCAGTCCATCTAGAAATGTGAATACGTTCTGAGAGTCATTATTAATAGTAAACAGCACACCAGTCCATCTAGAAATGTAAATACATTCTGACGGCCATCATTAATAGTAAACAACACACCAGTCCATCTAGAAATGTGAATACATTCTGACGGCCATCATTAATAGTAAACAACACACCAGTCCATCTAGAAATGTGAATACGTTCTGAGAGTCATTATTAATAGTAAACAGCACACCAGTCCATCTAGAAATGTAAATACATTCTGACGGCCATCATTAATAGTAAACAACACACCAGTCCATCTAGAAATGTGAATACATTCTGACGGCCATCATTAATAGTAAACAACACACCAGTCCATCTAGAAATGTGAATACGTTCTGAGAGTCATTATTAATAGTAAACAGCACACCAGTCCATCTAGAAATGTAAATACATTCTGACGGCCATCATTAATAGTAAACAACACACCAGTCCATCTAGAAATGTGAATACATTCTGACGGCCATCATTAATAGTAAACAACACACCAGTCCATCTAGAAATGTGAATACGTTCTGAGAGTCATTATTAATAGTAAACAGCACACCAGTCCATCTAGAAATGTAAATACATTCTGACGGCCATCATTAATAGTAAACAACACACCAGTCCATCTAGAAATGTGAATACATTCTGACGGCCATCATTAATAGTAAACAACACACCAGTCCATCTAGAAATGTGAATACGTTCTGAGAGTCATTATTAATAGTAAACAGCACACCAGTCCATCTAGAAATGTAAATACATTCTGACGGCCATCATTAATAGTAAACAACACACCAGTCCATCTAGAAATGTGAATACATTCTGACGGCCATCATTAATAGTAAACAACACACCAGTCCATCTAGAAATGTGAATACGTTCTGAGAGTCATTATTAATAGTAAACAGCACACCAGTCCATCTAGAAATGTAAATACATTCTGACGGCCATCATTAATAGTAAACAACACACCAGTCCATCTAGAAATGTAAATACATTCTGAGGGTCATTATTAATCGTAAACAACACACCAGTCCATATAGAAATGTAAATACATTCTGACGGTCTTCATTAATAGTAAACAATACACCAGTCCATCAAGAAATGTGAATATATTCAGACGGCCATCATTAATAGTAAACAACATACCAGTCCATCTAGAAATGTGAATACGTTCTGAGAGTCATTATTAATAGTAAACAGCACACCAGTCCATCTAGAAATGTGAATACATTCTGACGGCCATCATTAATAGTAAACAACACACCAGTCCATCTAGAAATGTGAATACGTTCTGAGAGTCATTATAAATAGTAAACAACACACCAGTCCATCTAGAAATGTAAATACATTCTGACGGTCATTATTAATAGTAAACAAAACACTAGTCCATCTAGAAATGTAAATACGTTCTGACGGTCATCATTAATAGTAAACAACACACCAGTTCATCTAGAAATGTGAATACGTTCTGAGAGTCATTATTAATAGTAAACAGCACACCAGTCCATCTAGAAATGTAAATACATTCTGAGGGTCATTATTAATCGTAAACAACACACCAGTCCATCTAGAGATGTGAATACATTCTGAGGGTCATCATTAATAGTAAACAACACACCAGTCCATCTAGAAATGTGAATATATTCTGGCGGCCATCATTAATAGTAAACAACACACCAGTCCATCTAGATATGTGAATACGTTCTGACGGTCATCATTAATAGTAAACAACACACCAGTCCATCTAGAAATGTGAATACATTATGACGACCATCGTTAATAGTAAACAACACACCAGTCCATCTAGAAATGTGAATACATTCTGAGAGTCATTATTAATATTAAACACACCAGTCCATATAGAAATGTGAATACGTTCTGAGAGTCATTATTAATAGTAAACAACACACCAGTCCATCTAGAAATGTGAATACATTCTGAGGGTCATTATTAATGGTCCTACATCACAGAAAGTGCTTGCCATTATTACATGTGCAGTGCTGTGCGCCTAACTCCTATGTAACCCGTTGTACACACGTGATCGTCATCTTTGTATTCCTGGCGCTCTACGCCGAAACTTTTAATGGTATTAAAATAATTTTTAGGATGTAAGTGTACGGGGAATTTCTATTATTTTTGGTTCAAACAATTCATATTGGACTATAAATTCCGAGAACTCTGTATTATAACTATTACATTTATGGGCAATTATGTATGAAGGACTACTACTAGCCAGGGCTTAGCAGAAATTAAACATGACTGTATAATATATTTATTGTTATTAGCACCGCTTCTTACTTCCCGTTATGGTTGTATGCACTTACGCTAATGTGTAATGGTAGGGTGATTGTAATATGAAATGGGATCCAAACCACGGTGGAAGCCTAGCATTTACAAATGGTGATTAATATATGTTTTGTACAAGGTGAAGGAAGGGTTTGGCAATCAGAAAAAGCTGTGCCGAGGCTGAGGATTGAACCCTTGACCTTCAGCATGGAAGTCCGACACCTTACACATAGACCATTAGGTCACCTTTACAGTAGATTTAAAATTGTCGGTACCTAACATTTTAAAGGGGAAAACCTTAATAAATTAATCGTCTATTCATACATGATATTAAAATAATGATTGAATTTAAACATCATGTGCAACACACAGTGAAAACAACATCAAAAGGCTAACTTTATTTAAAATAAAAAGTGAATGCATTTAGGAATGAAAACAAAAAGTTAATGCGCTCAGCGTTGTGATGTTGTTAAACTCAAATACCTAATTCTGCACGTAAATAGCTAACAGACAAAATTTTATGGCACCTAAATGCATTTAACAAAGATTTAACAACACAACAGTTTTTTTTTGTGCGTGTGTTATTAATTTTACATGTAATAAACTCGGGGAAAATGAGTTCTAAAAAGTAATTTATCTTTGCTTTGATGGATAATGATTTCGTACTAACGGGTTCATACAAACTTTGATGAGATTCAAGTATTGTCCATATAAAAGTAATTTATCTTTGTTGGAAAAAGTGCATAGCAGTACAAAGGCTACCCCACCCACACAATCATATTGAAGTAAAACTAGCTCGGAGAACCACGTGCTATACTAAATATCATTTTATATCTAATAAAATATTTTTTATTGTAATTAAGTTTGTTCACAGCATATCAATAATTGAGTTAAGTTTTTCTAAAGGATAAATTAGTAAAAATAGGTATTTGTGTCTTTCAACACACCTTAGTATACTTTAGGGCTGTATGAAATTAGTAATGTGCTAAACACGCAATTAAAATAGGGATGTGAAAGGTCTAAATATAGACTAATTGTACCAACATTTATCAAATGGAGAGAGAGAGAGACAGAGAAATAAAACATTATTCAAATGGAGGTGAAAACTATTTTTATAATTTAATTACAATTGTTTCTGTCCCCAAACAGCCTTGTTTATAAAAAATATTATTATTAGCACCGCGTCTTACTACCCGTCCGGGTTATACTCACTTACGCTAAAGTGTAATGGTAGGGTGATTGTGAGATGAAATGGAGGACCTACAGTTTAACGTGGGATCCGAACCACGGTGGAGACCTGGCATTCCCCAGATTCACAAGATGTCTTGTCAGAGGTGAAGGAAGGGTTTGGTATTCAGATAAATCTGTGCAGGGACCAAGGATTGAACCCCGGAGCCCCATCACATAAATCTGTCACCTTACCCCTAGACCGTTAGGTCAGCTTTATAAAAATTAAAACATGGTGGGCTCAGCAACAAATATTTATATCTATAGTCCTTATTCTTGTTTAGATTTCAATTATAATGATTTAAAAAGGAATTATCTTTAACCAAGAGGTAGGATAAATATTTAAATGCAAGGCCAGAGATCTAAAAGTTTCATAAATACATTTTTTAAAATCAAATTTCATTATTTAAACACAAAATAGAAACATTTTCGCTAAAAACTCTGAGTATTACATGGCATATGATACTTATAGAAACGCTCATGATAACAAATACGTCACTATCGTCTGATTTAGCTGTGGTGTGTGTTTTGAAACTTAGACAATTTTTTGGGGTGTTAGCATCACGTCTCATTTATCTGTTCATATTATATGTATATATGATAATTACTCTAATATGATAGTGATGAGGAAGAAAACATCTTAGAGGTAACCTACCCGCATCTGCGTGGAAGAAGAGTAGTAGACCATTTAGGTCAGTAGACTCGACCGGGATTCGAATCCCAATCTCCCCGTCATCAACAGGCAAGCTTAACACAAAAGTTACGCCTTAGACCGTTAGACCAGAAGAGTTTTTTTTCATCCTAAATTTTTACTCTCGTTCTCAACGAAATTGTATATGCATTTCTTTTATATTTTTTCTTATACATCCCTACCCCTACAAATTATTATTATTATTATTATTATTATTATTATTAGCACCGCGTCTTACTACCGATTCGGGCTATACGCACTTAAGCTAATGTGTAATAATAGGGTGATTGTGGTACCAAATTAATGACCTACAGTTTAACGTGGAATTCGAACCCCAGTGTAGGCCTGGCATTCATCACATTCACAAATTGTGATTAATACAAGTCTTGTTAGAGGTGAAGGAAGTGTTTGGTAATCAGATAAATATGTGCTGATACCGAGGATTGAACCCCGGACTCCCCAACATAGAAGTCCGACACCTTACCCTAGACCACCACAAAGTTTAATTGGATAGCCAGGTTGGTTATTACTACCTGGTGCATGCAGAGTAGTTATCTTTTACTCTCTTGTAACAACTTGTAGAGAGAAAATATTATAATCTAGAGTAAAATTGAATTCAAGATTTTGATTAATGTCTACGATTCATGACGCCCTAAATAAGAAAGTATTTTTTGCAAAGCTGTCTGTCTGTATGTATCTCTGACTAGAGTCGAACCCATTTTACTGACCAGGCCAAAACTTGGTATCTGTTGTTTTCATAAGGTTCCCCAGAAGTATTTCCCGCATTATCTTACTAACACTAAAATTAAGGGTAAATACCTAAGGGCAAAAAGAGATAAAGGTAACTTTCTCAAAGTCTGCTACTAATAATATTTTGATTAAATTAGTATCCTGGCACCGTTTAACCTAACAAACTAAAATAGTGCCGCCCATTTTCCCTCGAAAATGTTTGATGGTATTTCACATAAGCGTAAATTTCCTATTTTTTACATAAATCCACAACTATTTGAGATACGACATGACTATCAGAAAAAAGTTGTAGGGCTCTTAAATATAAACAGATTTAATTGAAATTATAATTTACTAAACCAATTTTTTCCCAGCTATAACCAAATATTTTGTTTGGAATAGAGCTTTGGAAAATTGGGAGAAGAAAATTAACCAAACCTATTATATGTTTATGTAACTGTGTATATTATTTCGTTTCAATTATCTCAGGAACTGTAAGTATAGTTATGGTAAAGTAGCGATAAAGTTTGTACGGTGCATCGTAACATGTATTTCAAGATAAAAAGGACTATCCGTTTCACTAATATAAAACAGCTCTTAGTGGAGTTATCAAATTTTCCGTCAATAGTAAATACATTATAAACTTTTTCCATCACTATTTAATAAAATATAAACAAAAAATTAAAATATTTTTATATTTCCACCACACCTGGCAGGGATAAGGAGTCTAATTTTAGAAGAAACAGGTGAGCATTTGCACCAAGGAAGATTGGAAACAATTAAAAAAAATACCTTTATAAAACTCCAACGGGATTCAAACTTAGCCATTTTCACCACCAGTAAATCAGGAAAAATGAGTTAAACATTACGCTCTGGTGTATGCTTTTAATCAATATTGAGTATTGGAAGTAATCCACACACACCGACATGATTATGTTAAACTTTGAGTCCACAATGTATTTAAATAGTTATTATTATTATTATTATTATTATTATTATTATTATTAGCACCACGTCTTACTACCCACTCGGGCTATACGCACTTACGCTAATGTGTAATGGTAGGGTGATTGTGAGATGAAATTGAGGACCTACAGTTTAACGTGGAATCCGAACCACGGTGGAGGCCTGGCATTCCCCACATTCACAAGATGTCTTGTTAGAGGTGAAGGAAGGGTTTGGTAATCAGATAAATCAGTGCCGGGACCGAGGATTGAACCCCGGCCGCCAGCATAGAAGTCTGACACCTTACCCCTAGACCGCCAGGTCACCCTTTAAATAGTTAAATTTATTTAACTAAATGTAATTTACTTTATAACTAATATTGATTGACATTACATTTGAGTACTAAAAATTATTAAATAAGTATAGGGAAAAAATTCCACCTGATTTTATGACCACTGAAAAGTGATCAATTATATATAATGAAACATAACATATATTTCATGTTAACTTAAGCAGGATTTATGAGTTTTAGTGAAGGACAAACTGATGCTTCACTTGGCCCCACTTTATAATATAAGGCCACAATACTTTTTTTTAAATGTCTATGATCTTTAAAACTAGCAGTAAAGAACAGGACTAATTGTAAAATATATCTCCCTGAACTGAGTTGCGATTTTTTAAGTGGCAGTGAAAGCGACCTTAGACAATTTCCCTTCGTAAAAGTAAATCAACAAAGAGGATGCGTTGAGGATTACGAGAAGTCCTCGTGGAATCCATTGTAAAAGCACTCACGATAACACCATCATACACATGGGCGTGTCTTACACACTCGCGGAGTCACAACTACTAATTATATTCATTATTTAGTAACCAGAACTAAAGTTTGGAATAAATTAATCTTAAATAATAATTTGTGACCTCTAATCCAAGATATCTTGCATTTAAATCAAAGCCAGTCCAATCGTTGGCAGGGAATATGAAATTACCTAGCACCTGAACACCATATGTTTAATTATTTAAATCTAGCACCAAGCTATAAGCTGGCGCACGTAGATAAATGGCTATCAGGCCGTATACTAACCTAGTCAGGTTCCGAACCAAAGACGCCAGGATGGATATGACCACGTGTCGTTAGAATATAGTATTTATAATTTTGTTTACCTGTATGCATATATGTTTAACGTTTTTTTCATGAGTCTTATAATCAGGTGTTTTTTCTCCCCTACAACAATTGAGTAGTTCATATATATATATATATATATATAGTGTAGTTGGTGCTAAATAATCCTTCAGAAAGCCATCACAGATAAAATACAATTTGTGGTTTTTTATTTTTTCAGGGCTTTGAGGGAAGAGGATATTAAAAATAAAATTGGCAAAGGTTTTGGCGGGAGCTTACCATTCATATTGAATTGCTGGTGTAATCCGTACCACCAAATCTAAATACATTTTTGTTTGTTTAATAAAATAAAAACCTTCCGAAAAACATGAAAGGGGGACACATTGGTCAGAAACAAATTATCACTATGATATGTTGTCATCACATGTTGTAAATAACCGCTTCGGTTAGTCGAGTGCTCTGGCGTATTGAGACTCGTGTTAGACTGGACTAAGTGTGACTGAAAGGTAGGGATTCAAATCCCAGTCAGATTTACTGATGTTGGTTTTTCCTAAATGCTTTATCATTTTTGCTTCACTTAAATACAGGTATATTTCCTTTAAAACCATCCCTCACGCATCTATATTCTCTTCTTGTAGTTAATGTATGCTCATAACATTACAGAATATGGATGGGGAGATAGATTTCAAGGATATAATACTAAAATAATAAAATTAGTGTTTTATATTCCATTGTATTATCTGTCGTACGTAATTCCTTATTATAACGTGTAAAATAATAATAATAATAAATTAGTGTGGATCAGCGTTAGACCCGCTTTGGTCGCCACATGGTCAAAAACACTACTACTACTACTACTACTACTACTACTACTACTACTACTACTACTACTACTACTAAAAAAGCGAAACAAAAAAATTGGCTGGTTGGCTCACAGATTTAATGAAATAAAAATACTAGAGTGACTAATAAAACTAATAAGCTATGAAGTGGACTCGAGACTGGTTTTCGAATATTAAATAAAATATAAAAGATTTAAGGAACTAAATTAAGTACTAGAATTATGTTAGTTGTAAGAATAGACTTTAAGGAATGAAATGTATATCTGATATATTTAAACTATTACATGTATGTATGACATTTATGGAGAGGCACGAGAACATTGTGCTTAGCTGGACCATGTTTAATGATTAAAAATATGTATTCCTGATACAATAAAAAACTACGACGAATACTACTATTGCTGCTACTATTTCTACTACTAATAATAATACTAATACTACTACCACTATCACTACAACTTATATTAATAACAATAATGATATAAATAGCTATTGAATATTTTCCAAAATGTAAGGAAATTAAGGGAGAGTTTTCCATCTCACATCTTGGTAGATATAGAAAATTTGTATTAGAATGCTCCTTGAGAGGAGGCCTTTTTTTTCTAACCAAAATACTAATATACAGTAAGTCTTTGGTACAAAATAGCGCCTTTCAGATCGAGCTCGCTTCCAAATTAAGGAAATGGCTTTGCTGATCAAGGTAATTATTAAACAATGGACCTTTTCAATCCACAAGACCCTAACATAGTAGTGTATAGGAGAATACAGGCTTTTTAGTTTTATCACTTGGTTTTTGTGACCGAGATTCACCGAATAGTCACGATTTATTACTGTTACTTTACCTCTTAATTTACTTAGAGAGGGTGAAAGAGTTCGACTAGTTAAGTTAAATTAATCGTTCAACTAGAACTAATAGTTTGAGGACCACTTTATTTTTCAATCACCTCGTGTTACTATACCAGTTCTATCTATACGCATATTATAAAACTTTAAGAATTATTTTAATGGGGTAAGAATGAGGAAGGAATAGTTTTGAAGATAATCTACCTGCATTTGCGTGGAAGTATATAGGGGAACCATTAATGAAAAACCACCCCGAGTAGACTCAAAAGGGATTTGAACCCTTATTTCCCATTCTTCAGTACCCCAGTCTAAAACAAGAATGATGAGTTAGACCATAAGTTACAGGATATATGGGTTAAAAAATAAATTAGTCGGCTTGTTTGAAAAAAAAATAGTGAGCAAAGAAGTTCAAATTTATATTTATTATATGGTATTATATAATTATGGTTATGAACCCAAATATTAGTTTTTTAAATATTTTGTGGGCCATATAAGAGCAGTCGGTTAGGCTGAATCCAAACTGCGGGACGTAGTTTGGTAAGCACTGCCTTAGTCCATTCTGTCACAGAAGGGAATATAGCGGACTATCCTTCTCTATATAATACAGTTGCGCTATTTTTTGTGACTCTGGTGTCTGTGACGTGAACACAACCGTGTGAGAGCCTTTATCTATTTTTTTGAAATGGAGTGTACAGTACCAATCCATAGCTTGCCAAACCACAATCCCCTTCACACTCAATGAATAAATCTCTAAATACTCCATTTTATTTTAATTCACAGATTTTGTTTGTATTTAGTCCAAAGGTTATTAACACACTAAGGTTTTAAACAATGCTGGATGTATTTACTTGCATTGTATAATATGAACAATTTATTGATAAATAAATGGTACGGAACTCCACACGGACTTTCTCACTCTATTGTTTGGAAATGGAGATATTTACTCAAAACTAGTAATATATGTGAAACGAAATAATTTTCACTTGCAAACCCAAGCATAAATTGCACTATACCTATGTAAACTTTTTTTTAGTCCTGGTTTTAAATTTTATAATTTAGTTTTTAAAGAATCAATGTCCTCATTTGTATGTTTGGTCCGATAAAAATATCAATGTTGGGTCCACAAGAGTCAACAATTCGTATTAAAATTTCAACTTTCGGTTAAAATTTTCGACATTTTATTAGATGTTGCAAATCTTCATGCCATCGTATTGCTATTAAATTCCTCATTTATAAATGTTGACATTTGAAAATTGTAAATATTGACTATTGATCCTAAAATGGATAGAGATAATTGTTGTACACACATTTTTCCCAAAAGGTTTAAGCAAAAACAACATAAACCTTTAGAGACTTACTTATCTACTTACTCTATGGCATTGTAGAATTATTGCGTTAAGACTTAAGTAGTATCTCTTAACAACTAAAACTCACAAAATTGTATTAATATATTTGCCAATATCTCAATAACTGTTGGATTTATAAAAAATATATTTATTATAAAAGTTTTTATTTTTAATAGTACTACAATTTCGCAATTATGTTATTTAGTATCTCAAATAGGTGCGGAGATACGGAAGTTTCTGCTTTTGTAAAGTACACTCAAATTAATTTTTTTATGGTAAAATGAAAATAGCCAGTTTATTTATAATCTTAATCAACACCTAGATACGAATTTTAATCAAAATTGCTATAGTCAATTTTGATAAAAATCTATTTTTTCTCTTTTCGCCCTTTCTTAAACTACACTTAATTGTAAGTTTAAACAGACACACAGACAGATGTCAATGCAGATACCACTTTTTAGGGTTGGGGGGATCTTGAGACGTCGACATCCATCAACATTTCAGGTTGGATTTTCTTTTGCGGTCGCAATACTTTTACCTATTGTGTTCGAAAAGTTTATATATATTTATTTACGTATAGCTTGAAAGTTATTGGTCTTATAAAAATATGCTTCTTATAAAATATTTGTATTATAAAGCTACCTACATATTTGTAACGATAAATAATTTTATATCTCAAATGGCTTAGGAGCTATCAAAAATATATATAATATACGTGTCAGACCATAAAGCCCATAAAGTCATTTTGCTGAAATATTGAGAGATACCATTTTGTTAGGAATATTTATAAATGTTTGAAAATGAAATGTAATCAAAATCGTTAGAGCCGATTTTGAGAAAATCGACTATTTCTCTTTTAGCCCTTCAATTTTAGGGTTAGATATCCAATTCCGAAAATCCCTTGGGGCGACCCTATAAAAACCCTAGATACCAAACGTTAGCCTGATTGGTAAAATATTCTAGGCTCTAGTTGGAGGTACAGTCAGGCAGACAGACAGGTGGAAAGTCAAAAACAAAATTTTTGGATTCGAAGGGTAATGAAACGTCAAGATATATTAACAATCTTGAGTTTAATTTTTTTGACAATCACAATACTTTTTCTACCTTTAAGATAGCGAGAAAGTAAAAAAAACCTTCTAATTTGTTCCCTTCTAAAAAATGGTATATGTTTGGTATTTAAAGGGGAACTTGTGTGATTGGTAAATTAGTACCGACATCTTAGCTAGATCAAAGCGTATATACCTACTGAAATAAGGGCCATGGGTTCAATTTATTGCATTGCCAAAATATTTATCGTTGATGAAAAATGTGATTGGTCCTTACATCATGATGAAGTAATGGTTGGGGGTTGGGTTTTATGTGTGTTATATACTTGCATTAATTTATAAGTCGTGTGTTGATATAATCATTCAATTCAAAAGGTGAACCAAAAATAACTAATATTAACACATCTAGAAAGTAGCTATATCTAGCTTTTATATTACTCATAGTGTAATGATTATTAAAAAAACTGTATTACTATCCATTAATGTTAAGACACCATTAAAAATATATTTTAATTGTTTTGGGAAAGCTAGCTTTATGTGTGTATTTAATTGCTTTGATCGCAGAACTGAGAACTTTTTGGGGGAATTTATTAGAAAACGATAATTTAAACTCTTATGAATATTAAAAAAAAAGTCATTTTAGGTTTTTAAATTTGAAGAAACCTTCCCTCCTCCGTTTTATTGTAACGATTTTTAAATAACAAACACTTTTTAAATAGTACGCGATTTCTGATAGTTCGCGTGGCGTCTCAACGCTTTTTTAGGCAGAATATTTTTAAGGTCAAAACGTCCTTTATTTTTACTAAAGCAAGATTTCCATCTCTGGGAGTTTCCTAGAGAAATTTCTCAAAAATTCTCATGCACTCATAACTCATCATAAAAACAATCTAAAGAAATGTCCGCTCATACAAATTTCTATTATCCCATCACCTCGAATGTGCGAGTAAAGGAAGCCCCTGCATTATTGTAGATATGCAATCTCTCTCACGGATCTGTTGTTTAGATTTCATATCTTCTAGGCGTTTAAACTATCTAAGTTTAATTTATTCAGTTCTCTACTATCACCTGGATTATTTACTCTTAAGCTATTTTCAAAACTGTTATTTGAATGTATAATACAACTCTAAGGTCGGTCTGTACATTCGATTTTCTATCCATGTTCTTGTTTCCAGTACATTCAAAACGTACTCATTTAATCGAGACAGGACTGATTTTTTACTCCCTATTTTTCAATCACAAACTATCACGTTTAAGCTTCATCGAGCAAAGTAATGTGGACCAATATGGGAGTAAACAGTGAAGATACGTTACGACTGGTGTTGCGGGTACATAATAGGTCACGTGACATGAGCGGGTGGGTGGAGGGGAAAGAAGGTGATACCATGTTTGTTCGTGAATATTCGTACGTGCGTAAAACATCTCGCTCAACTAAGTTTCATTATTTTCTAGTATCTGAAGTTATCTAGTGTGTTTATGTATTTTTTAATGTTAGCGGAAACGTGAACAAATGCTAGTTGATAGTAGGTTTAATATTTTTTACTCTCATAAATCAATGTGTTTATTCAAGATAATTTAGTAGCGTATGGGGATACAAATCTTTTATACCAATAAAACTGCAAACATATTAAAATAAATATTAATATACATTTATTAAATAACTTCTCAATCAATGATATTTAGTTGAAAAATATATTTGACAAATTACAGATGTTTTGTTTCAAACAAATATTATTTATATACATCTTAAACTATTGCCATGGGTTGAATGATACGTTGACAAATCCAGTACTAGAATTATTTTGTTGTACGGGGGCATTAATATGACCTTTGAACTGAACCAAAATCACCAAGTAGGTTATTGTAATTTCAAATATCTGTAACAAATATAAAAAAAACTTTATTAATACCTTGATTTAAATAAGTCTTGGTGACCTTTCGGTCTAGGGGTAAGGTGTCAGACTTCTATGCTGGTGGCCGGGGTTCAATCCTCGGTCCCGGCACAGATTTATCTGATTAACAAACCCTTCCTTCACCTCTGACAAGACATCTTGTGAATGTGGGGAATGTCAGCCTCCACCGTGGTTCGGATTCCACGTTAAACTGTAGGTCCTCAATTTCATCTCACAATCACCCTACCATTACACATTAATGCAAGTGCGTATAACCCGAACGAGTAGTAAGACGCGGTGCTAATAATAATAATAATAATAATGATAAAATACGTCTTACAAAATAATCACCATTTATTGTTTGATTATCTTAATTATTATGTAAGTTTAGACATATTAGTTTGATAATTAATTTTCATCGTAACATTCAATTATCTAATAATAGTAAATCCGTTGATAGGCTACTCATCTAATAGGCCGAGCCAATTTATTTAAGGATTTTTGAAGTAGTTATTTAAAAAAAGTTAATAATTTTTTTACTTTAACAAAATTCGTCAAACTTGATATGAAAAAATAGGATTATAAATTAGGTGGTTTTAAAACTACATGGAAATAATAAGGAAAACGTAATAATTTATGACATTGCAAATAATATTGTTTCTATTAATTTTTCAACATATTATAATATATATATATTTGTGACGTATATATAAATTAAAACTATATTATTAATAAAATTTATATATATATATATATATATATATATAGATAGATAGATAGATATAACTTAAAAACTACGTATGAGTGGAATATAGTATACCTTGATTAGAAGTGCCTTGTCTACATTCACAAATCCTTTCATGTCAATGTCACTCTTAATTAAGTCTATTGATAAGACAAATAAGTCAATCTGAAATAAAAATACTATTAATATCAAATAAGTATTATTAATAATAGTATCAATAATAATACATTTTTGTAGCCGAGATTTTTTATATTATTTTAAATTAAATTATACAAGTACAAATTTTATTCTTACTTCATCAGTTAAATTTCCATTATTTCCATTAGATCTCAATTTTCGAAGCTCAAGGGAAAAATTAGGTCCCACCTGTTTGGATGAAACAAAACAAAAATCAATTAATTACTTGGATTATAAAGTAATATTTTTATTTTGAAACTGGCAAAGAGGATTTTGACAATATCAAAGAACGGAAGCAATTTTTAATTAAGTCCATGCATACTAAAATACTATTTATGTGTGTAGATATGTGTACCATAATGATAGTTTGGTTAATGTATAAATAATACAACCTTGTGAGATTTTTGTTTTTTAGCATAACATCATACTACCCGTTTGGGCTACTCATCTATGTGCTAGTTAAATTAATGAATTAAATACAAGGAAGTTTGGATTTAGAGATAATGTGCCAGCATTTGCATTGAGCTAGAGTGGAAAACTAATCATGCCACATTAAAGACATGTGATAATGTAAGAGGCAAAGGTAATTAATATACGTTTTATTCATTTATTTCGAGCAGGTTTCTTATGAGCTGCTTTATTGGCGGAAGACTCTAGAATATGTTATCCTCACAATATACTTTATTACGACTAATATAATATTGTGGTTTTAATTCCGGTCCGGTGTAATGAGGGTGCTTTTTATCTACCTCCACCAAAACTCTAACATATGCGTTTAACCAGAACAGGTGATACATGGTGTAAAAAATATTAAGATTTTCCTGTTTATTTTTTTGTTTGAAATAAAATAATATTTTAAGCTTCACTGCATCCATCTATGGCATTAGTAAATGTATATTTCACTCCTACACTTATATAATTACCTTACAAAAATGTTCTCACCTCTTGTTGACTGTTGTGGACCGAAATGATGATAACATACAACATCAGAGCGCAGGCGACAGCGTTCGAAATCATTTGAAGCGCGATCAAAGGCGGCAAAGTCGATGAAAGAAGGATGAATAGGTTCAGCATCATATAAAGGAAGAATCCCACTATGTTAAATGTAATAATATAAACCAGGTCACCGGTATCTTTATTAATTTGGTTTAACATCAACCAGAGCTCTCTGTACACGTGAAGCTTTGGCCTCGCCATTCTTCGGCGTTGGCAAAGACGGCCCTGGGAGGATTCGGACAAATGCTCGTGGTAGCTTTTGAAGAGCTCTTTGGCGGCTGCGGATATTGCACTGAATAAGAATATACACATACCCAACGTTAAATAAAACTGTAATTTTGTGGCATAGACAGAGAGCGGTATGTTAGCCTTTTTATTTGAAAATTTGACTGTGTTCAAACCAATGCATGCTACTACTGAGCTTAAAAACATCGCGTATTTAAGAGAGATCCTTAGCGGAATTGTTTTCCCGGTGACTTGATGATATTTGATCTCGTATTTTCTCCATTGTTTGAAATACTCGCAAGTTTTCTTAGATTGTATCAAATGAATAACTGATATAGTGATGGAGCTAATTGAAAAGTAAGTAAAGACACAATGGATGATTAAATCTTTGAACTGAGTTGGATCAGATCTATTTTCATTGTAGCTTTCTTGCAGGTATGCGATATCTTTGATTACATTTTTAGTGAAAAAAGCATTAGATGCAATATTAACTAAAACAGTGTATGTTAATAATATAAAGTTTTTAAGTGTGAACTTATTCAAGTAGGTTAGATTCTTTTGATCCAATGATAGAGGTAGGCTGCCAATAATTTGAAGCACATATAAATGTGGTTTCAGGTAATTATATACAGATGTACCGTCGCATTTCCTTTGAGTATTCAAATGTGCTTTTATTGAATAAATTCTTTGTTTTCTTTGAGGAAACGCCATAGTAGTCTTTTGGTGACTTTTTAATGTACAACGCTGTCTTCTACAGAAAGTATTAAAAAGTGATTTTTTCAAGACAAATATATTCTTCAAAAATAAACGGCCATAAATGCATTGAATAAATCTAAATTAAAATTATCAATTTTACTATATGAAAAGAAATATTTTAAAAACTAATGTTTACTTACTAAATAATATATATATATATCTGTCAATTTTGGTTATTTATCTATAAGATATATTTCGGCCAATAGCTAATAGCACTTGATCTTGTACCAAAGCCCCAAAGATTTTCAACTTCATAGGTATTTTCCTAGGTTTGTTTGAAACTTGAGAAATACTACACGGCACTTTAAAATCCTGATGTGTGTCACGGAGTGGTTCAACAGTGTATGAAGAAAAGTTTGTAACACATATTTATTTGAAATTTAAAGGGTAAAATAAATTATAGTGTGATTTTGTATTTTAAGTTGGCTTCATAAATTGGTCCTCCATTTAGATAAGTACGGTTCTTTTCAAACGTAGTAGGTACGTGGACATCTTGTATATAGGAAATGAATAGATAATAAATGTTTTTGTTAGGTAAGTACACCATTATATATCGTAATTTACATTTCTATAGAGTTTAAATGAAAAAATAATAATATTCTTACAATATTTTGAGAAGTTTTCAAAATTGTTAAGCTAAGTTGTATAAAAACATAAACCTGCGTGAATAATAGCTTAGAATATATTTACATAATTTTACATTACTCTAAATAATATAGTTGTTTATTTTATTTAACTTGATTAAAAATAGTTGATATTATAAATATGTTGATATAAAGTAACTAGCTATTTTAGATCAATTAACCAATTAATTATATATTCATATATTCTGCCATAAAGTTTTTGAAGTATTTTAGAATAATCTTGGTGTAAAATCAGTAGTTCTTATATGAATAAAACTAAAATTTAAATTTCAAAACAATATATTTCATATATATTCTAAATACTTTATAGGCGTGTTTTATACCACAGACCAAACCATTTTGACTAATTTCAGCTTCTAATATTACCTCATTTTAAGTGAACTATTGGTTGTACCTATATAAAATATTACAAAACATAATATTGGTCATTAATATAATAGCCCGCAAAATATATAAAATGTAGCCTTACGAGTAGCAAATCCCCGGGATTGGATATGTACTCTTAGTTTAGCTTGTAAGGTAGCAAGCTTGTCCTGCATTATTACACTATGGTATAACTTATAAAATAGTTATAGTATAAGCCGTCGAGGTGAGATTGATGTCATCAAGGGTAAATGGAATGTAATTATGTCACGTTTTAGGTTTTTCTAGGTTTATTTATTTTGACACTGCTGATTAATCCTATTAATATATAAACATTAATATATTTCAGTCTATTATTCTTTCATAAAACAAAATATTGTTTTGAAATTTGAAATATCACATGGGAATAACTTGTACGTCTGATTGTGATCTAATTAAAATCTACATCTACCATTTTGGTTTCAAGATGGCGTCTAAGAAACTCTACTTTTTGGATTATTTCTCAGTTTCTGCTAATCGGATTTTCATTGGACCATCATTGATAGGTTGCCAGATATAGATACGTGTTATAAAACTCATCCAATGTGATTAATGGTTAGCCTTACATGTAGTTAGAAAAAGGCTCAGAGCTTTAGAATCTTGTATTACTCATTATGTAGCATTGTTTGCCACAAACTAGCCGAAAACAAACAATAACAATCAACTTACCTATTTTACCAACTCCGCCGGCGGTCGGATCGTCTACACGACTACACACACGAACGACACAACCGATTACAACGTACTGAAGGCCACGCCTGTCCAACATTCTGCAACGACCTTCCCGCAGCAAAGACCCTCAACAGAGAAGAAGAAACACTCCACCAATGCTCAAGTCTATCACCTAGATGCTAGTAGAATGTTCCACGCCTCACTACTAAGTGCTTTGGAACCCCCCCCCCCATCTTCCATGTGCTGTGAACTAGTGCTTTCCGTATAAAAGTGTGACCAAGTGGGGTAAGCGCCGTATTCTGGGACTGGCTTTGGAAGTAGCTTGTGCTAAGCTACGGCTTCAAATATTAACAATGTAAGACAAATTCTTTTTCGGCATTATATTTATTATTCTAAATTCATTTTCGACTCTTCATCTTCAAAAACTCTAACTTTAATATTTACTCGTATTATTGACATCAAGTATTGCGGACTTAAGCTTTTATCTTTTAAATGGGCTGAGATATGGCATCTTTTTCAATAAGATACCTTTTGGACTTGTAATTATTTTTGATGAGTATTGCAGACTTAAGCTTTTATCTCTTAAATGGGCTGAGATATGGTGTCGTTTTCTATGAGATACCTTTTGGACTTGTATTTATTATTGATAATAACGAACTCCAATGAAAAGACATTGTTTCTAGAATATACTTTTGTCACTTAAGATTATTTTTAATATCGACATACTGTAACTGTTAACTTTGCCCATGATGTTTGTTTTGAATATTAAGTTTAAGAATTGGGCAATAATAGAATATCTAGCGACATATATATATTTATTTTAGTTATACCCCTTTTTAAGCATTAGGGACTTTACTTTATATTACTCCATGTTAGACGTTAGGTTTTGGCCTTGGGCTTATTGTAATATAACATCATTAGATTCCGTTTATTGAATTGCTCTTTTTATATTTAATGTTTAATCGTTCTCTTTTGAACTTAGGATATTAGGCGCCATCAGCGCGTATGAGAAGTTAGTGATAGCCGCCATGACGACTAAGTGTTAGGTAAATATTTGTCTCGTGCTGGCGAGTTATTATGGGTTTATTTTACTAAGGTCAACCTTGCTTTCTGTAATTTAAAAAAATATTGTATTTTTTTTTGTTTGTGGGAAAAAGAGATAATAAACGGCTGACAGGAAATAACTCAATATTTTTTGGTTGAACATTGACGTTTATACTATAGTTATTGTCAAGAGTCAGTCGTTGTTCTTTTGGCTTAACCAAGTTTGTTGCGAAGCTTTTTCGCCTATACAGCGACCTCCCTAAGAGGCCATGACGCAAAGTTGCGTATATTGTATTCTATAAATTCTTTGAAACTATTGCTTTAAATAAATTGTTATCCATATCTTGTTGAATCTAAATAAATGTTCTCTAGACTATTATGTTTGTATTTTACCTTTTTATATACTCATCCTTAGGTAGGTTACTTCAACTTAAATATGTTATCTAATATTCTAAACAGAGGAGTAGTCACGTTTCTAGTTAATGACATGTATTATTGAATTTGAGGGTGACCGCAGGGACGAGTCTCGCAATAGCTCTTATTGCGTGTGCTGGGCTCCAGTTAGGTTTTGCTCAGTTTTACTTTGCCTTTTTTTACTTACACAGCACACTCTAAATTTTTCTTTTAGCGTATTATTTTTTTTTTTATTTGAACACGCCTAATTAGGCGTAACGGTTCAATTAAAATTAGTAAATTGTCCCAATATACATAGGCAGTAGTGGGATTCAGCCGGTTCACGCCAATTTGGACGAACCTATTTCTAAAATTTCAAATTCACCGAACCGGTCCTTAGTTTTTTCGATTCAGCTGCTATTTGCATTACTGTCATTGATTTTATTTCATAGTAACGTGATAAATTAGCAAAATTAAAGGAGGAAGCTCAATATCGACCTTGGTTTTATCGACTGAGTAATCGATACTCATCATCGCCATCGAGCCACTTGGGAGATTTAGCCTCAGCATTTTTATTGACTCTTAGTTCTCGGCGCTAGCACTGCAAGTACTCACGTTATTACGTTATGGTTCTAATTACTAACAGTAGAGTGGCACGTTTATATTATTCTCTTGTTCATGGCCCAGCTGCTCAGATTTTGGGGTGATGGGACTAAAAAAGTCGTTCATTCCTATTTTAAAATCTATACATGCTCATTGAACTGAGAATTTCTGTTTGGTTTTTAAGATCACCTGTGTCCTCTTGTCACATTTCCTTAGATTTTCATTTCGATTATGTATTTATTATGGAGTGAAAATGTATTATGGTAATCAATTGGTGATTTGAAACTATTTTAAGTAAAGTTATAAATAACATTAATAAGCTATATTAGGTTACCTGGTGGTCTAGGGGTAAAGTGTCAGACTTCTGTGCTGGCGGCTAGGGTTCAATCCTCGGTCCCGGCAAAGATTTATCTGATTACCAAACCCTTCCTTCACCTCTGACAAGACATCTTGTGAATGTGGGGAATGCCAGGCCTCCACCGTGGTTCGGATTCCACGTTAAACTGTAGGTCCTTCATTTCATCTCACAATCACCCTACCATTACACATTAGAGTAAGTGCGTACAACCCGAACGGGTAGTAAGACGCGGTGATAATAATAATAAATAATAATAATAAGCTATTCATTTTGTTTTGTTTATTTTTCATTATTAAAAAAATCAGTTAGTAAAATGTTTGAATCCAACCACTGGACATTATTCCTCAAACCAACTCACAGAGAGATACAGATAGTTTAATACTTTTATTTTTATGATTTAATTTAACTGGCCCTATTTGAATAAATGTAACTTAAATTTGTTTACCTACGTACACATGAGTAATCACTGGACTTTAATTTGTTTAACTAACTTGAGATCTTAATTGACACTCAACAGAATCATATTAATCAAATTTTGGTTATGTGGAAGTTATTTGATGTCTGTAAATAATTGTGTTTTATGGGATTAATAGTGTCTGAATATTACTATAAGGCGGAAATGGCATACATGCATTCTATTTATGAACATGTTAATGAGAATGCCGCTTACGCACGTCATATTTTACTAGGAAACTTATCCCAATCACGCAATTCCATTACATACATTATTTATAGAATTCCACCAACGAGTGTGTGGAAATGGGTTTTTTTTTCAACCATTTGTTACGGTTCTTGGGAATACCAAATTGTTTCTACTCCTGGCATGAAAGTTCAAGTTTTGAGAATGGTAGAACAGAATCCAAGTACTAGTTTAAGAGACACTCTAGCTATTGGAGCTATTGGTAAGTGCACTTCTGTTCTGGAGAACACCTCTTGGACAGTTGCTGTCCCCGTACCGTATTCAACGAGTGCAGGCTCTCACTTCCCCTGAATATCAGGCAAGGGTGGTGTTTTTCCAGTGAATTCTTGGAAAATTACCCAGGTTTCGTTGTTGACAGCCTTTTCTACTGATGAGGCAAGATTTACTAGAGATAGCTTTGTAAAATTTCAAAATAATCATGTATGGGCAGACAAAAACCCTCATGCAGTCCTCGAATCAACACACACACAGCAATATTCAATAAAGGTTTGGCTGATCATTTATGAGAACAACTTACTAATAGGACCACTCGTTTGGCTGCGTAGGCTAAATGTTGCAGGCTACCATACTTTTCTACTGACAGTTTTGCCCAATTTATTGGGCGATGTGCCCCTCAGAGAAAGACAAAGAAGGTGGATTAGGCATGATGGAGCTGCTACATAATATTTTAACTAGCAGACATCCGCTCAGTGAGACATTTAATAGAAGATGAATAGGTTGAGGAAGCCAAGTCCCTACCAGTCAACTAACCTTAATTCTTTGATCATTTTGTATCGGGATGATTACAATTTAGAGTATTTTTCGCCAGTAAATTATTTATCTGACTTAACAACAGTGAGCTGAAAACTATTCAGATGCTTCAAAGAATTCGTAATAGTCTTAATGGAAGATGTGAAATTTGTGTGGAAATGGAAGGAAAACCTGAATAAGCCTTTTTTTATTTATAAGGTGTAATTTTTTTTATGTAAGCCCAAATAATATTTAGTTTTGTTTCCAATATATTTTCATTGCCTGTATATCTCTTTTGAGTTGTTTTACGAACTTAAATGAGCACTACAAGATCGGAAATTTTTAACTCTTTCTATAACACCTTTTATATTAGATAATAAAACAAACATTTTATTTTATATATAGGATATATAACTCATATGAGAAGAATATAGTCTTATTCGTCGTGAGGTAATATACCAAAAGAGGAGTCTACACTTTCAAACATGCTCAATATTTCTCCTGCCAGTTATTTTGTCCCGGCACATAGAACACACATCAAACGATCCTCCTGAAATAAAAAATAAATAAAATAAAAATATCCGTCAACAAGGAGGAATAAGGTGTAAATGTTTAATTAAAAAGAACGAAGGAAGTAATCAGAAGTATCTATTATACATACCATTGTTCATGCTAAAATTTACCATCCTTATCTTAATATATACAAATAATTATATAATGCTTGATAAAACCAAAAGTTCACCACACACCTTTTCCGCCCTTTTATTAAGTGTGTCTAGAACTAAATTTTAGTAGAAGAGACCTAAGTAGGGTTTTGAAATTTGGATTAATTTAAATACTATAGGATTATACAAAAATAATGGGTTTAATTTTTATTTATTTTAGACCTAGAGTGTTTCCATGTACACTTAGTTTATATCAACGGAGAACTGCACAGAGAAACTCTCTTTGTTTTTTTTTGTTTTTTTACTTCAAGATGAAATCCAATTAATTTATTATTTGTTACATATATTTATCTCAGGATTATATTTTAGAAAATATAAACCTTAATGTTGGTTGCAATATAAATGTGTGCCGTTTAGATCATTAGGCGTAGGGCTAGAGGTTTAAAATAAAAATAATTTTATGACCAAATGAAATCAAGAAATTCTAATTTGCATGAATATGAAAATATGCATAAAACGTATCCTTAAATTATCAATGGCTAATAAAATACCTACCACACCTAAACTTCAGCATCAGTTAGGACTTACCTGCTTCAGCGGCCCAATGGCCTGAGGCGTCACTTTAGTTTTAAACTATCCTGCTGAAGACGAGAATATAAGGGTTAGAATGTTGGTCGGGTCTACTGATGGTTGGTTTTACTAAATGGTCCCCCCCCCCCTACTTTTATGAAAATGAGAGTAACGCTGACGAAGAGTCCACGAGTTCAAGGATGGCTAATATCTTGAATGCGTGTAATACATTGGATCTCATCACCAAGTGAACTGCATGATTACTTATAAGAAACAGCTTTTTAATTTTCTCTTTTTTGTGTGGTCAATCTCCCCTCAAATATAAGACAAATTTCACAACGATGGTTAGCCGAGGTTGCCAGTAGCTCCTTCTTACCCCAGAACACCACATTCCGACATAACTGAGAGCGAAAAGATTTGGCAACAGTCAACTGAGAGAGAGCGAAGGTAAAGCTTTTTATCCATAATACCTGAAGTTCCCTCAACACTATACTGGGTTTATTAATATAAATGCTAGCCACACCCAAGCATCGTATATATCGATTTGATCTTTGTATGATTTGAAGATTGAAATGTTGTGGAATAAAGGCGCCTGAGACCTAGCCCTCCAAAACTGCTTATGAGCTGTATTGGTAACTTAGGGGGGGTTACAAGAGAGAATCTGCGCCACTCTCCTCTTCTCACTTGTAAACCCCCTCTCTATTTATGTATTCTTATACCCATTAATAACAGACAGGTTGGTTACAAGAGTAGGTTTTATTCAACAAAATGACAAAAAAGGCTCTTTGAGAATGAGGCATGCCCAGCGTTAGGCGCTGTATCCACACACAATGCCCGAAGAGTAATAATAAAACAACAAAAATACGGGACGCCTTCCTAAATTCATAAATAGCCAAAAAATTACGGTTAAATTGACCTTTGCACAAATCTGGTGTAGATAACAATAACAATGAAAGATAGCGATGGTAAACCCTATACTATGGTAATATCAAAAGGATATTAGCTAGTCACCATTGGCGACTCTCAATTTATCAGAGTATTTGACAAAATGTTCTAGATAAAAGAATATCTTAACAGCCATAAATGGGCGTAATAGAAATATACGACAAAATATAAGCATTTGTTATAGTTAGGAAAACTAATATTAAACATTTCAAAAAGAGTTAAAAGAATAAGCACGCCAACTCACGGCTTGGTTTAACAAATAAAGAACAAATCTCCGATGTTTAACGATAACAAATAAACTTTCCATTAATAACACGTGGCATAATCTTAAAACATTGAATTTGGGAAAATTACAATATAATACAGCTCAATACAAAACAGGACCTAAAATGGCGGAGCTTTAGAACGTAAAACCATCCGTGAAACAAATAAAAGAGATTCCCTATCAGACAAATGTTTTGGGTCTAATCGTGCAACAGTATTACGTTTAGCCATAGTCTTTAAGAGAAATTCAGAATACCCGGTATAGATAAATAAAGATTCCATCTATAATATATAATCCTAAACGATATTTTTGAATGATTAATGCCAAACTGAATTTAGAAACAAAGCTAAATCTATCCAAGACCAAAGTGCCTCACCAAGCGATCGTAGTGTAATGTGTACTGGCACTACAGAATTCTGCCATTATATACACACGCTTGGGATCATGTGTTCTCAAAGCGTGGGAAGTAAGGATGGGTAGAGGGGTAAAGGGGGTAGCACTGTTCTGCAACATGCTCAAACAGTCTAGGCATAATTCAAACATATGCCAAACAATAGTTCCGTTAACTTCCAATCACAGCTTTCGGTGCGCACCCAACCTGCGCATATCAACTGTCTATTATTTTCTTGAGTGAGGCACAATTATAGGTGAGCAGCGAACTATGATCCCTCAGGTCATTCTGAAATGAGTCGTGTCACGATTTTGTTTTTCCGTGGAGCCTTGTCGTGACGAGTAAACTGGGGCAGAAGCGGTAAGCCAAACTATCCTCTTCTTTACGTGTTGTAACAAGGTTACAGATTTATATTATAAATCAACATCAAACATAAGGATTTTACCTTACCCTCTTCTTTTATTAAACTTAAGGACGTTTCAAAATAGTTGGATACGTTGCGTTCCATCGTAGTGCCCAACTTGCTATGTTAGGTCACATTCATATATTGACCATTCGCACGCCCCTGCTCCCCCAATTTTTTGGAACGGTAATAAAATAAATCTTAAATGAGTTTTGTTTTCTAGTCACTTCTTTATTTAATACAATTACAATCTAAAATTGACAGTTTTATGGTAAGAATAAAATGACTTTCGTATGTTAGTTGGTTGGCACAGTTTTTCTGTTTTCATAGGTCTTTGAATGTCGGGTTTAACAGTTGGTTGACATTGTTGACAATACCTTAGGAAAAAATTATCTTTGCAAAATAAATTGAACTAAAATTTTTCTTAATTAATTTTTAGCTGGTTTTTAATGTTATTTCCCAATTGTTCCACGCCCTCCCCCCTCCCACTGGCAGTGTTTAATACCTCCCTGTGCAGGTGCGTCCCCCATGTTGGCGCCACTGCTTTAGAGCGTATGAGAAAAATAAACGAAAAAAGTGTGACATGTTTTTTTAAAATAGAGCATCAATTTATATTATGAATAATTATTATTTGAGTGATTTAGCAATTCTGTCTAGAAATTTCTTATACTCAAATGCACAATATTAGCAAACAATCACATACTATCCAATTTAAATATTTGGAATTTTTATTAAGAAAATATTGTCTAAATGAACAAGCTGAAATATTATATAAATCTTTAAAATTTTAGGATTAAATGTTACCCTCTTTTGTGGCCGCGTGGTCTAACGCGCTACTCTCGCAGTAGACTATACTGCCGATGACTGAGAGGTCAAGGTTTGAATATTGGTCAGATGTACTGGGGTGGTTTTTTCAAAATAGTTTTCCACTCTGTATTCATACAAATGCGGGTACACTTCCTATAAATATAAATATATATACTTCCTGATCCCTGAACCCATTAGTGTTTTTAGTACATAAGCGCATAACCCTAACGGATAGTAAAACACAGTGCTATAATAAAGTTCTAGATAATAAGTGTAATTTAATGCTTATGTCCAAATATTACAAATTTAAGGTCTGTGAATAAATTTTTGACTAAAATAATAGTAAAATTGGTAGAAAAAAAATTCACCATAAATTTGAATCACAAATTGTATCAACGAAGCTATTTAAAAACATTAAATTTTGTATTTAGGTTATGGACAAAGTCAAATACTCCTAGTTAGGCCTCTATTATTTTGAGACTTTAAAAATATCCACCAAGAAAACCTATCAGCTTTGTAAAAAAAATTTTTAGCAAGATAAAAAATATCTATGGCCGTGAACAATTGAGCATCGCTTGTGTGATATTAATTTTTTTTAACAACTTGTCTTACTATTCGTTCGAGATAACCATATATGTACTAATGTTAATAATCTGGGGATGAGGTGGGTTTAATGTTTATGAAGTATACCCGAATTTACGTGGAGGGAAGCTGGAAATGAATTTAGGCATAAAAAACCTCAGTACCTCCTTACCAGGATTTTAACCCTGATCTCCCAGTCACTTGCAATTCAATCACAACAGATGACAGCTTAGTGGTTCTACTATAGATGCGGGTTGGTTAAAATGCGTGTAGCTGGGACGGGTGGTAAGACGTGGTGCGCAAATAAAACATAAACCTATATAAATACGTGATACGGCCCAACACCTTCACTCAGTATGTAGCGTATCTTTCTACTGAGCTAAGATTCCTGGGTTAACTAAATTGTCGAAAATGTTATTATTGTTTAAATATTGATTATTGTTGAAATATTGATTAATAAAGAGCAGGTTATATACATTAAATAAATCATTGATTTGAAGTGATCTATTAAGTAGTTCGTGACTTTTAGCACAATATCTTTAGTCATTCCATATTCTATCTACACAAAGACAATTCTCTTAAATATTTATTGTTAAATATTTATACAGTATATAATTTCACTATATAGACTTTTCAAAATATTTTATTCAATTTTTGAAATATTTCAAATTGAGAGAAATTAAGGTCCCTTGTGAATGGGGTTTGGAATCGAAGAATCAAACTTCTGGACTACTTGAAGGATTTCATTTGCAAGTTCTATTGTTGCGGCGCATAGAATCCTTTCCTTGGCTAGTTCGAATGGACCACCTGAAAAAAGAACGAATTTGTTAAAATTTTAAGTAGATAACCAGTTATTTAAATAGATTGTTACCGATAACCCGTTTCATTGGCCACATGGTCTAACACGCTACTCTCACACTGGAATATACCACCGATAATGGGGGGATTGAGGTTCGAATCTAGGTCGGGTGCACTGAGGTTTAAAAAAAATTGCTTGTCAATCTCTCTCCTCTCAATTGTGGATACACTTCCTCTAAACATAAGCTTCCTAATCCCTAAAACCATTAGTGTAATTATTATACAAGTATATAACCTGAACGGGTGACAAGATGTGGTGCTAAAAATACTACCCATTAACATTTTAATCTTAGATTTGAGTAGAGAATTTACAATTCTATGTTAATCAGTAATAACAAAGTCAACCACGATGGTCATGAGGTAAAGGGCCTGCCTTAGGACCCAAGGCTCGTGTGTTCATACCCAGCTTTTGTCGACGTATTTTTCTTAAGTGATACAAATCCGTTGCACAACTTCCTTTGGAGTGGAGGTAAACCCATCGGTTTCATATCGATTGTGACATATAAAAGAATCCATGAAGGTATGTAAAAAATACCTTTACAGGTAAAATTGTTAGGGTCTTTTTCTCTCGCTCAAAAAAATTCTCTTGTTCGGATGCAGATTAAATAACAGTTATAAATAAACTCAAAAAATAAAATACTACAAAGAATAAACATATTAAATCAGCACATGTAATATAAACTTACTTAACTTTTAAACAGAAATAACATCCAGCCATTATTCCTCATTGCGAAAGAGGAAACCCACATTTCTCCAATGCCACATTTTTACGACACGCCGTGAATATAACCCACAACCCTTAACTCAATAAAAAGCAGTGGCTGCACGTGTAGTGTTGCCACCAGGATATGTAGAGTTTAAAGTTTTCTTTGGATTTAATACTAATGCNATGCTTAAATACGAATTACGCTAATGAGTTAGGAATTGAGAAGGTTGAATATAGAGGACGTTAACCAACATTTGCGTGAAGGTAGAGTGGCCAAACATTTAGGGAAAACCAACCCAGTTCACCCGAGCGAGATACGAACCTCGATCTCCCCATTTAATCTAGCTTAACATGAAACTAGCACGTTATTTAACTACGCCACATAGGTGGGTTTCTGGGAATTGTTCTCATCAATTTATAAGGTATGTAGAGAAGTCTTTATGGGTGATTGGCCAAATGGGGTTCATAGGGTTTAGAGAATATTGTAGATACAGTTTAAATAAGCACTGATTGTCATGGAAACACTCAACGACACGACACTGATAACCAGAGTCGACACTGAACCAAGGTTCCAGGTGACCTGGTGGTCTAGGGGTAAGGTGTCAGACTTCTATGCTGGCGACCGGGGTTCAATCCTTGGTCCCGGCAAAGATTTATCTGACTACCAAACCCTTCCTTCACCTCTGACAAGACATCTTGTGAATGTGGGGAATGCCAGGCCTCCACCGTGGTGCGAATTCCACGTTAAACTGTAGGTCCTCCATTTTATCTCACAATCACCCTACCATTGCACATTAGCTTAAGTGCGTACAACCCGAACGGGTAGTAAGACGCGGTGCTAATAATAATAATAATAATAATTTATCGCCACACATGGTTAGTATTTTCTTTGAAACATATAGCAACAACTAGGTGCAGGTGATTTTAGAAAGTTTATGAAGCACCGCACCTTACTACCCATTCGGGTTGAACGCTATTTCAGAAGTTTTATTCCCTCACTTAAGTATCATCTAACACTGACTGACCTGTGATGTCCAAGATGACGCCTCCTGCCTCCTGGATGAGGAGTGACGTGGCGGCAATGTCCCAACAGTGCAGTAACGGGTGTTCCATAAAGTGAGCGTCCAGGTTACCTTGCGCCACGTAGCAAAGCTCCATCACTGCACTGCCAAACGTTCGGTAACTGGAACAACACATCTCCTGAATGTTCGACTCAACTTTCATAGAAAGAACATTATCTGACCGCTGTAGTAGTAACTACAGTCAAACTTTCATAGGAAGAACATTATCTGACAGCTATAGTAGTAACTGCAGTCAAACTTTCATAGGAAGAACATTATCTGACCACTGTAGTAGTAACTACAGTCAAACTTTCATAGGAAGAACATTATCTGACAGCTATAGTAGTAACTACAGTCAAACTTTCATAGGAAGAACATTATCTGACAGCTATAGTAGTAACTACAGTCAAACTTTCATAGGAAGAACATTATCTGACAGCTATAGTAGTAACTACAGTCAAACTTTCATAGGAAGAACATTATCTGATCACTGTAGTAGTAACTACAGTCAAACTTTCATAGGAAGAACATTATCTAGCAGCTATAGTAGTAACTACAGTCAAACTGTCATAGGAAGAACATTATCTGACCGCTGTATTAGTAACTACAGTCAAACTGTCATAGGAAGAACATTATCTGACAGCTATAGTAGTAACTACAGCCAAACTGTCATAGTAAGATCATTATTTGACAGCTATAGTAGTAACTACAGCCAAACTGTCATAGTAAGAACATTATCTGACAGCTATAGTAGAAACTACAGCCAAACTGTCATATGAAGAGCATTATCTGAAAGCTAGAAAAGTTACTACGGTCCAATTTTCATAGGAGAGCCTATCTGACAGAAAAATTACTAGATCTATTTTCACGTATTCATACGTCAAGTAATATGATCTCCAACTGCCACTGTCAATACCTATAAAATAACTATATAATAAAATATTACCGTTGTTGACCTCAAAAAAAGTTGGTATTTTCTAAAAGTTTTTCACCACCAAAACCCACTAAATTATTATAAAACCTTGTACGTGTTTAAACGACCTTTAAAATAGTTTGATTTTTATCAAGCAAAAAAAATTATACCTAGAAACCAGAATAGAATTTCGAACAACCAGTTTAGTTACTCGGTAATGTCTAACTAAGCTAAACAATGTTATAGAGTATTATTTGATTGGTTAATGGATGGTTGGGTCCATTCTTATGAAATCATCTGTTTTGGAGCCATTGGTAGCCAGAAAAATATTCATGATTTAATTCAAGCTGGATATATAAGATTAATGTCGGATTACCTTTAAAGGTCGTTAGGATCTATTTTTTACTTTGATAAATAAGTATGACACCAGAAAATACCAAACTTAGAAAAAAAAATTGATCTATGTACAATATATATTTGAGCAAAAAAAAGGTGAGGTACTGTACCATTAGCGCAATAATAGTATATAAACCCACTAACAAAATAACAAAGCCTACATGCAGACAATATTATTTAAAATATATTTTTATTTTTTCATTCCTAATTATATCTTGATTCGCTGAAGTCCTATTTTAAACTTAATATATATAATATACATACATATAAATAGATTTATAAAATATATATACAAATATTCCCAAACATATAATTTAAATAAATGAAATTTACGTACATATAAAATATATAATACATATTATAGATGTATACAGGGTGTATTTTAACTGATATAATTATTCTAGAGGCAGATTCCCATCCATGAAACATTAATAAATGTGCATATGAACATGGGCCTAGGAAGGTTTCTAAGTTAGGAGGGATTTTATTGTTTAATTAATAAGCAATTCAACAGAAGAAGAAGAAGTAGTGCAATCAAACAAGACAAAAGTTTAACAAAAATATAAAAAGACAGAAAATGTTGCTAAATAAATATTTCTAAATTGTGTCATGCTTTGATACATTCTCTGAGAATGAGTTATATGCTTTGTCGTACTCTGTTGATTACATCTGAGGTGTTATGTATTTGTTCACATCCATTTAATATACGCTCTCCTAAAACGTCAACATCTGGCATAAGAGTTGAGAAAACAATGGCGTCTAAATGTACACAAAGATATCCATCTGATTCAAATCTGATGATCAAGCAGGCCATTAAATACATTCCCCTGGACCAATCCATCTTTGATGAAAACATTTAATAACTCTAAAACTAAGCGTTTCTATACCCATCTTTCTATGAATAATTCCCTCGTATATTTAACACCAATTAAAATACACTCATTATTTTGTAGGTGTATATATCTGATATAAATATGTAAGTATAAAGATATGCTTGAATCCATATATAATAGCTATGTTTATTTATTCTCTGACTTGTATATAGATTAGCAGTAGTTTGTTTACATATTATATCATCTATGTACTTTCAAAACTAAATTTAATGGTGTGATGTCTACAGCTCTATGTACAAATAATATATTGTAATAATAGCATATATATGAGAGGTTTTTTGTTCTAATTTAATGATACTCCTGGCCACCAAATATAAACATATGGTCATGTGGGCTAGTATTTATTTGACCGAAAATTGTCAACTAGTTCCAAATTCATAACACACACAAGTTCCTAGATAGTGTGAAAAAAAAACTCCTTAGCGTTAGCCATCACACACCCTATACCGAACGAGTGATCACCACATGTTAACGAAGATAATGCCAACATTAATTGATAGAGGGTGTCATATAATCAGCACAACGAACCCTCCGGCTTTTAATCTTGGTCTCCTAGATCAGAGCCACTACTTCTTTATTCAAGTAGAGCCTCAAGTGTACACACAGTTAAAAATATTATATCACAGTGTGTTATTTATTCGATTAAATCTCATAAATCTTTTTAGTACTTTTAATTAAATATGTTTTTATTGGTCCTACCTCTGTGATGATGCTGTGATGTATTTAATTCTATTAAAAATACACTCCTCCAGTTCGTTACCAGGATTGAAGTTGATCAAATTGGCACCCACTAGAGCTTTGGACATTTCTAGAAAATTAAATATACTATTATATTCAGTTAATTAACAAAAATATAACAAACTAATAATATTAGACACTAACAGAAGTACCCGGCTTTGCTCTGGGTAACCACGTGATGGATTTTCTGATTAACCTTAGTAGCGCTTTTATTTTAGTCAAACATGCATACAAAATCTCTTAATTTTATTTCTACCGGCCAAGATTTAGGTAATTATAAAAATCTAATCCAAATTTTAAAATTATGGCCTAGAGGTGCACATGTTTGTACAAAGGGGCTAGCTACTAATAATTTTAAAATTTCAGATTTCTACTTCTGGTAGATATCGTACAATACTCATGACACACACACACACACACAAACTTTTCATTTTGTTAATATAGATATGCTGGTTCAGATATATGCTAGTATTTAAGAAAAGCAAGTGGATTCGTTCAACTTTATAATATACCAATAAACCTGTGCGAAACTTTCACACATTCAACGTAAAGTGAGTATGTTATGTCAGAATCCGGTAAAAACCCTATCCACTCATTCCTTATTCATAGCTGTAGGTTTTGTATTAGTTGAGAAAAACTGATGTTGACAACAGAAATAATTTAGTATATTTTTATCGATTAAAGATAAAAGAAAATTTGTAAAAAATGTTTACAATACAACTATGTAGTTTTTATTTATCATAAGTTATATATTATAAACATTATAGAAACATAATTGCCATATTATCATATTTTATTTATTTTGTTAAAATATATAGCTACAATTCTGTGATACTCTTTGTAGAATTATTTAATTTTATTCTTTCAATCAGTACTCAAGTAAAAATTTTAATTAAATTTATTTACTTTATTTTTAATACAAAAACAGTTTATACATTTGTTTTTATTAGCAAATGATGAAGCCTTGGGAGTATGTTGTATTTTCGTGGTCTATAGTGTCATTTTTATTTCATTTAATCAATTATTTTAAATTTGTTCTTTGTTGAAATGTATATTATAACTTGATACTAGTATACCTTAATTAAAATGGTTTCATCAAATTTAATTTATCAACAAAAGGGCCGTGGTAGCTATCTATTATTTAAAAAAAAATCTAAAATTATTTCAAATTATAAGTATTTGAATTTAATTGGTTACTTTAGGGGCCAACAATTTAACTAATAATTCAGTGTTGTGTCGTGGTGTGTTGCCAAGGTAAGCAGAATTAGTTTAATCTGTACCTGTGAATAGTTTTCATCACTCAGTAGAACACTTATTGACAGTGTCGTGTTGTGTAGTGTTGCCAGGGTAAGCAGAGTTGGTTTGAACTGTACCTGTGAATTGTTCTCATCACTCAGTAGAACATTCATTAAATGTGTCGTGTAGTGGAGTGTTGTCAGGGTAAGCAGAGTTAGTTTGAACTGTACCTGTGAATTGTTCTCATCACTCAGTAGAACACTCATTAAATGTGTCGTGTAGTGGAGTGTTGTCAGGGTAAGCAGAGCTAGTTTGAACTGTACCTGTGAATTGTTCTCATCATTCAGTAGAACATTCACTGTCATTTGAAAGGTATCAAAGGAAATACATTTTCATTTGAGATTTATTGAACAGGGTCTATATATGATTGGTCAAACGGGGATAGACTGGTAAGAATATATCATAGGTACAGTTTTAACATGCCCTAATCAACCTCCACGCATGCTGTATACAAACCATATTATAGACGCACACGACTTATACAACTCACTTGTAACCTTGGAGACGTGTATAGGCTGCGAGTTAAGAAACGCGCCCTGACCCTTCTTGGCAGTGAACAAGATGTCGAGTATAGGGTTGTAGGCGATACCCAGAACCACCTGCTTGTTGATGGAAAGCGCGATAGAGATGTACACGAAATGAAGAGAGTGCACAAAGTTTTGTGTCCCGTCAATCGGATCAATGATCCAAGTTGGAGAGTCCGTCAAGACGATACTTGTACCTTTGATGAATTGGTCCTCTTCCCCGATAAACCTGGAGATCAACGAGACATTCGAAATATTATAAAGTTTGAAAAGTGTGTGTTTAATAATACAACAATACCCATTAGCAAGTAGGAAAATAACTGTGGTCTAGTGGTCAGAGTTCCTGGCTGTAGATCTAGAGGTCTAAGGTTCTTTTCCCGGTGCTTCCATATTTTTCTGTGAAGCAGTGGGTCTGTATCGGTGTCAAACTCAGCCTCGTCAGCATAAATGAGTAGCTCCAATCTAGAATATTGGGATAAATGACCGGAGGGCTCTTTGTGATGACCATATGACACCCTATATCCACGAATTTTGGCACTATCTTTGTCAACATATGGCAGCTGCTCAGTTGTTTTATCATGCTTGCGGACTAAAGCAATGGCGTATTAGCTAGTAAGTTGGTAAACCTGCAGATGCAGGTCGGCTTTATAGATAGACATAACTGCGGTGCTATCTACACTAATATTATAAAGAGGAAAGATTTGATTTTTTTTTGTTTGTAATGGATAAACTCAAAAATTACTGGACCGATTTAAAAAAATTCTTTCACCAATATAAAGCTACATTATCAGCGAGTAACATAAGATATATTTTATTTTGAAAATTTAATTTATTCCTCATAAAAATGTTGATAGTTTTACACAAGGTATAAAAAATTGCCTAAAAATATGCTTTCTCCTCGTGCTCTGCAAAAACTATTGGTATTACATAAAAAAAATACTATACATATTGAACGTTCTCACTAATGTGAACAAAAAAGTCCACGAGACAATATATGTAATTATTATAGTCATGTTACAATAAACGTTTTTTGTTGAAATTAGTCAACTAAAACACGGATGCGAACAAAAAGTGATTATATCCGTATCATGATATGTATCCTCATCCAAGTCATGGGCAGCAGCTAGTTGTTAAAATAAATTGGAATTGTCTCGGCATAGTGTTGGATGAAAAATTACGTTCTTGTGACCTTGAATTTTCGAGTTCTTTAAGGCCAGAACAGTTTTATCCAAACCGACTGTCATAGTGTTAATTTTATATTAAACACTGAGGCTGTGATCAACAGAAATAAATTTCAAAAATACTTAATAGGTAACATTAATTTAATAGAAATAAAAATAATTTTTGACAGCAATCTTTTCATTTCTACAATTTTTTTAATAAATTTATTTGCACTGATGAATATCACATCAAAGTTTACAAACTTTCAACATCCAAACCACAATCTATAAACCGTTTGTTGATCGGTGAATGTATGGAACATATTAAGGTGGGAATGTATGGGACGCCAGAAAATACCAGTGTTTCTGCATTTTTTTATTAAAAAAACATTTGGTCAAAATAAATCTAATAAATCTCCAGTATAAACATTGAGATTAATTTTCTTCACATGGTGATATCAACAGTAGTTGAATATCTGTCAGGTGTGTTCTGGAATTTAATTACATCTTTTTAACTTAATTAAAAAAGTTTCTCATCTAATGCTGCTATGCTCATGACAGATATTCAACTACTGTTGATATCACCATATGTAGAAAATTAAGCTCTTGGTTTCTACCGGAGCTATATATTTTTTTAAATAAATTATGACCAACGCTTTGTTTTGATCATAATAAAAAAAAATTATGAAGAAACTACAAAACACTGTCCTTTTCTCACGTTACTTACACTTCCACCTTAGTACAGGGTTCCAAATGTCTTAAAAAATGTGAAGGGTTTTGAAAAGTTCATGAGCTGTAGAATTGTACTGAAAAGTCTTTGTCGATGTGTTACTAACACTTTCGGCTAGTACATAAAACTTAGTAGTTAAAGTTATTGCCGCAATGCAGTACGTTTTTGTAGAAAATAGTTATATTTCAATTGATAAACTCTATTTAAATTTAGCAGTATGCTTGGAGATTTATATATTGCATGACGGACATTCAAGGAAGAATGCCTGAACGGATGAGTTTGTAGCGTGATTGGCACTCCGAGAACATTAATCAATGTTTAAATACCTTTCCAGGGGTTAATTTTCTGTGTTACTTTCTTATTATTGTTCTATGTTTAAAAATAAGGTGTCCCAATGGCTAAATAATTTTATAATAAAGTAAATGGTTAAAATTAAAGGAAAATGAAAAATAAACTAATTAGAGTAAAATTTAATGATGAAAGCCTACCTAGGGAAAGAGAAAAAATTTGGGAAGAATCCAATGCACAAAGGTGACATCTTTTTCATTTCTACTCTCTTATTTTTCCTTTTTGTTTGAATGCTGAAATATTATTCTATTTGTGTTAAAATGTGTGTCTTAATTATTTCTACTATAGAAGACAGAAGAAAGGAAGAAGATGTCACATTCGTGTATTGGATTCTTCCCACATTTTTTCCTCTTTTTCTAGGTTTGATTTCTTCATCAAATTTACACTTAATAGATTATTTTTCCTTTTTCTTTAGTTTTATCAATATCTTTTACTATAAAATTATTATTGTTTGAGTAATAATTGGAACATAAATTAGTACAATTGTTACATTCATATTTATATTATAGCCCAATTACACCAGTAAAAACTTGCCTGTGGGCAGGATAAAGGGCAGCCAGTCCTTTAAATAACTTTTCTTCCACCTTCAAGTCATAGTTGGTCACAATATCGCTAGTCGACGTCTTTGAAGAAATAGTTTTGATGCTATGGAGCCCTTCTACGATTATCTAGTGTTTTAAAAGAATAAACATCTAAGTAATAAAACCATTACACAGTTTCTAATATCGAGAGAAATTGTATTATATAAATCTTACAAATTATAAATCAATTATTATATATTAATGTGTACACTTTAATTCGGAACCATCTTCTAATTTATTTTAGAACTACGTCTCACTATATGACCGGACTATACGCATATGTACTAATTGCACTGATATGGGGCTATACACATGTACTAATTACACTGACATGGGCTATACGCGTATGTACTAATTATATAGACATGCCAGGGAAAGGGAATATTGAATTTATATTGCATGTATCCATATTTGCATGGGCATATTGTAAAAAACATATTTTAAAGACCAACCTCAGTACAACCAAACGAGATTCGAACCCCAATCTTTTTGTCATCCGTAAAAATCTAAAGAGAGTAGATAGTGCCACTTGGAGGAATTTGCTTATATCATTAATTACGTCGCCCAGTACACAGCAGTTATGTCTTGATACGAAGACAGCAAAACATATATATTATTTAAAATAAGTAGTGTAAATACATTGATAAACTATTGGTGTGAATCTTAAAAGTTTATTTATGATTAATTTTAAAGTTCCAAAATGTGACCTGATTTAAACAAGTTAGTTTTTATTTCATAAAACTTGGTGTATGTAACGCACTGTCTTGTGTCCTGAGTGACGTCACAATCTCGTCCAATCAGATGCATTTTTCCAACTGGTGCTACTTTTTATCTCTTTATAATGGTCAGGAGTCCAGTTTTGCAAGAGTGATGCCTTATGGCTTGGGCCATTCTACAGCAGAAGTATTCTAAGAATTAATTTAATTCACATTAAATCAATAATACCTTTCCAGCTTCCTTGGTCAACTTCAAGGCAGACTCGAAGTATTCGTCTATTTCTTGATCCATGATAGCGTTATATTCACAGCTCTTTGTCATCACCAATGAGCTCACAGTTGTCTTCACGAACGTGTGTAACTTATAAACCTGTTTGACTTAGTCTTTAGATAATTCGGCCTGCTTGATAAAAATGTCCCGCACGCAACAATAGCACCTGTCTTGTCTGGTTTGCCTGTGGTGGGAAAGTGAGTATTCCAATGTCAGTTATTATTATTATTATTATTATTATTAGCACCGTGTCTTATTACCAATTCGGGTTATACGCACTTACGCTCAGGTGTAATGGTAGGGTAATTGTGAGATGAAATGGAGGACCTACAGTTTAACGTGGAATCCGAACCACGGTGGAGGCCTGGCATTCCACACATTCACAAGTTGTGATCAATAGACGTCTTGTCAGAGGTGAAGGAAGGGTTTGGTAATCAGATAAATCAGTGCCGGGACCGGGGATTGAACCCCGGACCCCAGCACAGAAGTCCGACACCTTATCCCCTAGACCACCAGGTCACCACCAATGACAGTTATATTTATCGAGGGTACTAATTTCCCAAGTTATTGTATTGAGCCCTTCCACTCAAATGCGGGCACATTGCCTCTAAATTAAATTAGTTTTCTCGTCCTTATGCTATGTGAATAGGACAGATGGGCAGCAATAATTTGAGCATATAAAATAAATACATATATAAAAACTATTTTTTTCTACCAATATTCGAGATATGAACTTTTTTAATCACTCTTATGTGGTAGGAAGTTAGAAGTGTACGTACCTTCATATGCTTGGTTGGGGAGTCTAAGGCCATTAAGCAAAAAACACTCTTAAGTATACCCATCTATGATTCGAGCTCTGACATATCAGTAACCGGCAAACAAATCTAAAGTCCAATTTTCACAGAAATAAACTTTTAGAAAATATAGTTTATATTTGCCTCTACATTGATGGAATGTTACTATAATAGTGTTATTTCCTAGGTATTGATAATATCTTTCTAAAGTGATGTCAGCAAATACATTCAAATAGAGATAGATGCTTCTATAGTTTTGCAAGATAGTGCCCTTTCAATAAAAAAAACTTGACTGTAAATGATTCTGATATTTAGTCCGAGTGGCCACCAATACGAGTTTTATGGAATAAATCCAATCTGCAATTCACTGTACAAACATCTTTTAAAAAGTTCGCATTAATTATACCGAAAAAGAACCGCTTGTTATCGTCACTATTAAAAACTTAAAATTAATCATCAACTAAAAACTATCTTGCGCCTGCGCTAGACTACTGATATTGTGTTCTAGTTAAACTATCAGGTCGATAAAAGCTATCAGAACCTTTTTTCTAGAGATGGTGAAATGGGATCAAAGTTTAGCTTATATTTGATGCTAAACACTCAACACTCGTAGTAATAGATTAACTTATACTTAATAAACACATACATTATGTATGCACACGACACACAAACTGATTGAACCTAGGACAGCATTCTTTATAAAGGACTTAGATTTCACACTCGTAGATTTTTTTCACTGAATACAATACTTGTATATGTATATTATAGTGTATATTATAATTATATACATTTGTGAATTTACTAATAATATTGACCACGTGGTGCGTATGGTTGATTACAGTAGCTCCATGACTTCTTTGGTGTTGACTGACAGCTTTAAAAAGTTACCAGACCAAATTATGTATCCCTACGGCGAACCATATGATCTGCAAAAACATGTGTTTAGCAGCTGTCACTTCTGACAGTTTCTGACAGTCAAAATGTAGGTATATACCTAAATGTTGACTGTCAGAAGTCAACTGTGAGCTGTCAGTCAGCACCAAAGAAGCCATTGAAGATTCAAGACCCCCTTTTTAGGCAAAGGCGTTAATGGGGTAATAATCTGAAAATACAGTTGATGGATATGTCTCAGAATAGGGTTGAAAGATGCTATTACGTTCTGGTGAACATCAGAAATCCTCAAAGTTGGAGTGTAGAAAACTTGATCTAAGAGGAATGTTTTCACAGTCTTTTAGCAACAAACTTTTTGCCAAAATAAATAAAATATGTCTTTAGTAGTAGCAGAGTTTGATTTTATTCACATGGTGATATCAACAGTTGTTGAATATTTATCATGATCAAAGTGGCATTAGATGATCAACTTTTTAAATTAAGATAAAAAGTTGTCATTAAATTCCAGGACACCTTTGACAGATATTCAAAAACTACTGTTGATATCAACATATGAAGAAAATTGAGCTTATGTTTCCACTGGAGAAATATTTAGTTTATTAAGAACAAAATAATATTTTTATATAAAAACTGCAAAAATACTGACCTTTACTCAAGTTTCCAACAATACCTCCTTTAAAATAGAAAGTTCGTATGCATGCAAATTCTTTCATGTAAATTGAAAGTATTTTATTATGAATTAACATTTTGTTTTAATTTCATAATGATTATTCTAAGTTGATTTAATATGTCTCAGACAATTTGATGCATTTAATGCTGCTATATTAACCACTCAAATAGAGAAAATTTTAAGTAAATATGTCAAAAAAAATTCCCGGAAATATCAGTAAGATAAATATGCGATTTTGAACAAGTTGGTTAATCAGTTTAAAAACTAATTCATATCATAAATTAAACCATGCTGGGATGTTAATTACCAAAGAAAAATATTAGCTTTCAATTCCGCTTGAGCAATACTAAGATGGACTATATCCATTTATATATTTCACGGGGATATTCTTAAATGTTTACTAATTATTTTTGAGTTCATGTCGGTTTATGGAACACTGTGTTTTGGACGAGGTTGTATATATATTTCTCTAATCGTCCAAACAATCTTATCTATGATGTTTGTCAACATTGTGAGAGTGAAGTGCGATAAAGTTATGTATTCGATAAGAACAAACATTTTTTATTTTGAACACGCTATAGTAATATTATAGAAAGAAGAACAGTTTTAGAGAATACAAACACATAATTTTGTTATCAACAGTAATAACATTTTAATATATTATTAGTGATATCTTGATATTATATTATAATATTGACAGCAGCAAATCATATGAATTGACATATTAATATTGAAAATTGGGTTTGATAAATTTTCTGACTATAATATATTTTTATTCATATCAGAAATCTATTATAGATTGATCTACCATTTCTGTGTTTTTATTATATTTTGTATATACATGTGTGTAAGTTTTACTACATTATGAAGTGAGTTGCTTCTTCCAAGCGGTAGTAAAAAAAATGGCTTCTGTTTATATCAGTGGTATTCAAACTTTTTTTTTTGCGCACCCACAGATATTTATCTTCAACTTTGTGCCCCCAAAAGTGGTTGAAGCATAATTCAAGTCACACAAATTCTATAATCAACTCTTAAAATAAAGTATTAAATATATAATGAATATTAAATAATATATAATTAAATATATAATGAATTTTAAATTATATATATATTTAAACGTTTAGCTCCCCTAAGATGGCGTCGTGTAACTCCAGGGGTACGCGCATCCTAGTTTGATACCCACTAGATTATATTATCTACTGTAAATAGTTTGTATAGCGCTCAGGTATACTGAATAATTTTATAATATTAATGTTCAGCTAACTCAGAGATTTACACATACAGTATATTAATGATAAAAAAATATTAGTACACATAAGACTAATAATCCCAATTCAAAACAAACATCTATTTTGTTTCTCATACATAGAAAATATTGTGATGATGAAAATTATTTACTACGATTTCGATGAATCTTGACGTTTTACGTGTTCCCGATGACAAAAATGTTAATTTTTATATTTAGTCTGTTTGTCAGGTTGTTAATCTCTATGTTTGTACCCGGGGCTACAAACAATATATATGGTAAATGGTGCATAGTGACGCAGATTATCTAGCTGTGGGGCTATTGCGGTCTTAGTATTTCTTAGTTGTTTATCTTACATATCCCAAATACAATTCTGTATTTGTGTACCTACATATCAACGACATTCCTAACCTTCTATAATATTCAATTTATTTAATACGTGGTGCATTCAATCTGTAAGACTGAAATACCATATCATGGGACCAGATTCAAACAAAAATACACTCTTTTAGAAATTAGAGTCTTCCTGGGAACACTGCACATCCTTTACACACGAATATTTACTAGCATTCACTTGGAGAGCTAATTGTAAACCACATCATGCAAAAACACTCTGATATAATCATTAGGTATCAAATCCTGCCTTTCCAAATAATATACACTCATTTAAAGATCTTAAAATACAATAACTAAACCAGAGTACAATATTAAAATAGATATTTTGCCACCATTTTTAAGGAAACTTATCATCTCAAACAATGGAGAAAAGCATTGATCTCATCTTTATTGGTTTTATGATGATTATGAGTTTGGGGCTATAAAACTGCTTGCTTATACATAGATATTTATTTCTTAAACTGTTTACTACTTTTTATCTTCCTGAATGTGAGTGGACTTACTTTAAATTTTACATTCCAAACCTTACATTAATATATTGAAATATTTGAATAGTCAGACCAAAAAGTAAGATGCAGAACAAATTAAATTTGAATGGTGATTGTGGATGTATTATTTTATGTTGTTGCCACGTCTCATTTCCCCTTCGGGCTATCAACCCGTGAAATAATTGAAATACTGTGTTAGGGATGTAAAATGCCTTATTAAGAGGGAAAGGAATCTAGAAAAATATTTAGGAAAAAATACCCTCAGCAAATCAACTGGTATTCAAACACTTATCATTCAATCATTGTTAGTTGTTTATTGCAAGAATGGTGCCTCAGGTAAGGGGCTTACACCTTAAAAAGTGCCCAAAGGCCAAATTTGGATTCTACTTCTAGTGACGGGCCAAATCATAATTGGCTAGCATATATCAAGCTGTGCAAAAACGAAAAAAGATATTGAATAATAATAAATTAATGAAATATAAGGGGTGAATTATACCTTTTTAATTCGTTGTATACTTTAGTAGGTGAACATTTCTAATATATTTGCTACGTCAATATGATACAGCAGATATTAGGAAAACATTAAACATGGAGGCTATTGGAATATTTTTATGGATTTTCCAAGTGAAAGTCTAGAATCTACCTTTATTGAATAAAAATATATATTAAGACGTTTTAAACTGTATGAGGCTCGAATTTCATCAGTTTTATACCCCTGGCTGAGACTGTCTAACTAACAGAAAGCTTTATGTATGTATATGTGTGTGTGTTCGATGTTCCATAGAGTGATAATATTATATTACACACTAACACACACAGGCTGAGTTGCTCTATAAATTCAACCCACTCATTTAACATTATACCCACAAACCTATATTTAATTTAAACTGTAGCATGTCAATCAGACAGATTGGACAGCTTCAATCAAAAAATCGATATTTTTATAACTTATGCAAGAAAGAAACTATATTAATATATTTAATTGAATCTACCTCGAAGTTTATTTTCTCTGACTAGATGCAGTCTAATAAATATTACGTATCTCCCTACATTCAAACACGTGGTTGGTCAAAAATATTGTCTTTTCATAAATACTGTAGTAGATATCACATTTATGAATAAATACTTTAACGCATTACCTTTCCCGTTAGATGATGTCTGTAAAAATTACATACGCTTGCCATGCTGTCTACAAGAAAATATAGTAAAGTACTCAACCGTTCCCTCGCCCTCTCCGGCTACCTTCCGTCCCTTAGTCCCATAACCTAAGTTCAACAAGCAGCCACAGAGGGCGCGGTTTTAAATTACAAAAAAAAGGGGTAATCACAGAGAGGCCATGTCATCCAGCTTCGCCTCTTGTCTTACCAGAAAAGCTAAGGCTAGGTCTAATGGACATAACCAAAAGGTAGTCTGAGATTAGACAAGAACTAACAAATGTTAACAAGTACAGCCCAAGGGCACATTTATTTTGATAATACTCAGAGTAGGATAATTAGTACAATATTGGAAAATAAACTTTGATATTTATATAAGCTAATGTATAAATGATAAAGCAATTCTCTTATAAATATAGATACAATAGGATATAATAATCCGCGATGAAAAAGAGAAATTGTTTCTAATAAAAAAAATATAAAGTTTTACAAATAATAAATATTGCCATGAAACTATCAAGTCTTTAAAACGTCAAGTTAATATCTCCCATGAAACTAACGTTTAATGGGTTTTGAACCTCATAGTAATAAAGTGTAACTTTGGAAACATCTGACTGAAACAATACATATAATCTAATGTTAACATTTCCCGTTAACTACTAAACTAACCTAACTGAAATAAATACAATAGACTGTAAACATTACAAATACCCTAACACTAACCTAAAAATATAGATACAATAATTTGTTACGACCATAGTTCGAACCCTGACCTGAATCCAAAAGCTAAAGGTTAAAGTCAAGTTTCCCTTTAAAATCCACCGGGATTTGACCCAAGACCTAAGTGTTACTATGTTTAAAGTCAAAGTATTAATATTCTTGTTAAGAAACGAACTTGCCAAATTTCTCCAAGAGTTAAACCCTGACCTCAATTTAACCATATTTATGGTTCGAGAACAATCTCCCTAGTTAACACTTAATCTGGTAAACTTCACCGAGCTTCGCACCCTGACCTGTAATAAGTACAGTTCACGGTCGAAGATTACTTTCCCTAATTTACATTTAAACAAACTAAATTCCTCCAGGATTCGAACCTCAACCTAACATACTCGAAGTCCATGGTCAGCGATTAATTCCTGTCATTAAGTATAGCTTACATTTTATAAGACGGTCCTAGGGGCCTACTATCTGCCCAAGTTATGCTAATTCCTAATCGGCATCAAAGAGTAAAGATTACGTTGAAACACAAGCTTATATTCGATTTTGCCCAGCGGGGAAAATCAGGAAGGAGAGAGTTACATCACAATGTCGTCATAGACGTCCAATCATAAGGCGCTACACAATTATAACACAGTCCACACTCGCATAGCAACGGGCGGTGGGGGGGTAGCAACGGACGTCTGGCTCACTGATACGGTTATTTTGAACAGCACTCTCACGCATGCGCGAGTTGGACGAGTGTCTTAGTTCAGAGAAGAGGTGAGGATATCGGACTTTCACTTCACAGTTTTCTTGCAGCACGTACACAAAAGTCTTTCTGTTGCGCAATAGTTGATCTTCAATGAAACTTCGACTTTTCTGTCAAAAGGGTAAGTTGAAAACACTTGTTGGTGACGGGCCAGTCTGTAGCTACGGTACAGATCATCTATATCAAAATTCTCATAAACAACTATTAATTGATCCTAAATAATATAATCACACCAGAGATATTTAAATATAAGATTCCTTGATATCCACTCACCCGTTCAAGATGTTCTTCGATTGATTGGCCACTTATTTGAAACACACAATTTTTCGATAATGGCTGCCACACGTGCTATCGTCAATAGATCTATTGAAGAGAATAAATGTATACGGACGCCGACGCAGTGACCTACTGCTCATAAAACTCTAACGGTGAGCCTAGTAAACGTGTCCGTCCCCTCCCCCCCTTTTCCCCGCAAGTGGTTTTCTCTTGTTAATTTCTCTTTCTCCCCACCTTCGCCCGTCCTTCTCCTTTTCTACATTTCTGAATTTATCACTCTCTTTACTTTATTACTTTCGTATCAGGTTGAGACTATATAAATAGCTGCTCACAGTTTCACGGTACAGACCCGTTCTACAGCACCAAGCGTCGAAGGAGGAAACTCTGCACCATCTGTAACGAAGAAGAGCGACATTCATGGAGTTTGGGTTGTCAGATCCACCACCTCGCTTGCTAGGACGTCATGCCTAGGGTATTTAAGTATCCTGCAGCCGTCATCAAGTCCTTAAGACTTGGGGTCTAGTTTTTGTTTAGAGTCTGAAGGACAAGTCTGGTTCTAGTGACTTAGTAAGTCAAGTCCTGGCCACATTTTATGTGTCCTTATGATACTATCTTTACATTATGAGCCTCTGGCTTATAAAGTTATAATGTCTTAGTTTTGGACTTATAAAAAATTCCACAAGTTCCCTTAATATTTTTGAGTCAAAGTTTATCATGACGCCTTGTACGTCGTGAGCATCAGTTCAATTTATGGATGGCTACCGACAGGTTGTCTGTTTACATTTCCTTATTACAGTTCAGTTAATTGAAATCAATATTTTGGGTTGGTCAAGTAGTTACGCTTCACGTACTGTATTAGCTTGGGTGCACAACCCAGGGAACTGCACTAGAATCATAGTGGGGTTTGGGCAAATAATCCCTTTTTCTTTTGCCTTTTGATTGACTATTATTGTTTAAGTTGCTCTTAATGTACTTGCTATTATAACTATATGTATTATTAAAGGCTCTGGCAGTACCAAAGGGAAATATAACCGGCCATAGTACCCTTTTGTTGACACCTGTTTCTTAGCCATCGACTGCTGTTATCAACAGATCTTTCTCATTATCCTAAATGTTTAATAGATATTATTATGAAAGCCCAATCAAGCAAAACTGATTGAAAGTTACATGCAAATCTTGTTCACTATCTTTGTTAGTAATTATTTAATTTTTCTCCCTTTTTAGAAATATTTCTACCTGTGGTCTGGCGACTGCACTGCCCATGTAGCCACTGTCAATACTTCACTATTCTCAAGCCTAATTGTTTGAATCAAACCTCAAACGTATAACCATCAATGTTATTGTAAACCATTATTTGTTATCTCTGTTTTATTTAATAAGCCTATTTATGTTGTTTAAACTAATTCTTTTCTATTTAACTTTCTACATGTTTATAATGACACCATATTAGTCCAGTAAGGGTAGTACTAAATGGTTCACACTCCATTCAGGTTTCAAACAATCAATCAAAATCTAAAAGCACGACCAAGTACGTGGTTATTGACCCAATGAACGAACAGAAGAAACACAAATCAACGTTGAACAGGCCACAGGCCGTGAAATGTACTCTACCGTTGACTGTTTGTTGTAAGAAATTGGCTGCCTTATGAGACTGCTCTTCTCCCATGGGCTGCCACAGAATCATCTTCTGGAGGCAGCACGCCGTTTGGCTCGCCTCAGCACAGGCGTAGTGGCAAGCAGCGGTCATCATCAGAACCTTCAAGAAGCTCACCAAAGCCCAGGCTATGGTCACACTGAAAACGTGCTCCTGTCTTAGGTGAGGAGAGTTCTTGGGTGTCGAGGTTATCCCGTGGTACAGGATGATCAGTACGTTGACAAAGGTAGCTTGTATGTCCAGCAGAGTCTGAACAGTGAACATCGAGTTAATGGAACAAGCGATGTCACTTAGTATGTCGTGGACCTTACCCATCATACAAATATCATCGGTCGTCGGTAGTCGCGTTTCGATAAAAGCTTCATCGTTTATTTCAGATGTTCCAATGACTGATCTGGTCGTGATTTTGTTGGACCGTTTGGATGATATTGGTAGGCATACACAAGTGGAAGATGTCCCTCTTTGGCAAGCTAGCTTCAAACTGTCCACATTAACTTGTGCGTCGAGTTTGTGGTTCAATATTTTAAAGCGGCTTATCAGAAGTGCGACCAAATCTACGTATTGGACGTTCATAGTGAAACAAATAGAGTAACAAATGAAGGTAATGGAATAATATAGTGACGTCTCCGAGAATCGACCGATGCCGACCCAGCAACAATATGAGTAAAACAATGCAAGGATGAAGGATATGAAGACGATCTGTGCCATTTGGATGAAAACAATTCTCCTATAGAGGTTTTGAGGCTCTTCGATTAAAAGTTCGTCTACGATGGAGAATTTCTTGATTATGATGTAGACCTCTTTAGCTCTGATGTTTAGTAGAATGGAAGTCAAGGTTGCGGCCACCAGGCTCATCCATTCGAAAACATGGATTATGGTAATGATTTTGGTCGAGGCAGAATAAATGCGGCTAGTTCTTGAGATCAGTTCTATGATGACGCACGAGTAGTAGTACAGTTATCAGCAAGATGTTGTACGCTGCTCTTATGAAGGATCTCCTTGTGGCTACAAGGCCCACCAGTGCCGATACCAGCTTGAGGGGCCAGATGGCTGCTTCCAGATCTTTAGGATGAAGGCAGTTCCCCATCCTGTCAACAACTGATCAAAGCAAAATAATCAATTGTGTGATCTTTGCTATTTATTTCTAACTCTTTGAATTACAAGGTGTTGCTCCGGAGAAATGTTTTTAGTTTAATTAATTGGAAGTAATTAAAGTTATTTCTAATATATGGTAGAAGGTAAGGCGAATTAAGCGAATAATTTTTCCATTTGTTATATCTTTTTTTTTAAGAAATCAACTATTTCTTTATTGGAAAGGTATAGTTTAATTGTTTTCATTTAAGTATTATTGAATCTGTCAATTATTTCCTGAAATTTAATCACAAGATTTTCCCTTAGTTTTGAATGGTTTTTTCGTCAGATACCACTATCTTCATTACGTATATTCCTAAATGTTTGATATCACCATTTTAAGAAAATTAAACTCTATATTTTTACAGGGACAATATTTTATTCGTTCCGGCCTAAAAACTGTTTTGTTATAAAACTGCAACAACACTTTCCTTAAATAGTTTTTCCTTCCTACCTACATTAAACCCTAGGTTGCCCGTTTTATTTTTATTTCAACCTGGTTTTTAATCAATTAAAAAATATAAAATCAAAATTCCTTCTTAGAGGAGCAAATTTTGGCGTACAAATTCTACTAAAAAAATATTCAAAGCTCTGACTACGGTCGATACCGCCCAATGTTCATGACAGATAAACTCTTCTCTTTATTATTAAAAATACCAAAACAATGTATAATGCAGCTTATTATTCATCCAGGATATTTCAATTTATAATGAAGGGGTGAATAAATTGTGACATTAAAGGAATGTTCCCGCATTCGCTTTGAAGTATTGTCGTATATCCTTTACGAAAATACACTCTCAATACATCAACAAACTAGGCTCTCGTGACGCTTATACAACGTGCAGGCTGATTCAATTACAAATCATTGTTAAATGCAAATAAATTATAAAATTACAGTAATAATGTTTAGTTTACAGCTTAGTGATAACACACCAGTACATAAGCTTTTTACGTGTAGCCACTGATTTTCAATATAATAGAAAGAAAATATGTTTATTTGTAATAAAAACATTATTTAGACAATTTAAAAAGGTTCGAATTTAAAGATTTTTTTATTAATAAAGCTTATTTTAACAAAATGTAGCTATGAATACTTTACTCAAATCCTTTTCACAAGATTAAGCTACACTAAATTTTAGAGTTAACCTTTACACACATAAAAATACATATACATATTGAGCTAACCTTTACACACACAACATATACATATAAGCTATCTCTAATTAATAAAATAATTTATATACTCGTCAAATAAGTTTTATCATCACTTAATAAATTTTCCAATTTGGTTTAGTGATAGTTGCCAAGATAAATAATCACACTAGTTTTTCATTAACATATCTAATCCCCCATAGTAAATTCCCTGTGACATATTAAAAATATATACATACCTCAATCTGAAAAGAAAGAAAAAACTTGAGTGTGGCTATGAACTATGTTTCCTTAGGTCCCATTAAAGTGCTGTTGGGAGAGAAAAAACACAGACACTTAAAATGAGTACGTTGTTTTTCATCAGGTCATGACATCAACGCGGATAATATGATAGTCGGTATTCCGAGTTGGTTACTTTGTTGCTCTCGCAGTACTGGTGAAACGTCCTCTTCGTGCCTGTTGTTTTGTAAGGTAGACAAAAGACTGCAGTCAATAAATACCCCAACAACACCACTCAAACTAGATGGTATCAAACTTATGCTTGGTTATTTTAATTATAGTTGCGTGCTATTACAGTGTCATATAAAATTATCAAGGAAAGATACAATTGCATTTGGTAGACCCCTGTGGTATCGATTTATTTAAAACTAGGACAATGCTTTTGGGAATATATACTTAGTTTATCTTAATATTAAGAAACCGTGTATTTTTATTAATTACTATTTTTAATATAGAAATGTAACATACGTTTTACCCTATACGTTAGAAAGCTTACCTAGGGTTGCTCTATAATGTCACAGATTAAAATATAAGGGCATAATGTAATACTTTAAAGTAAGACAGCATTTAAGGGAAAGTGGGGTCTCAAATTACAATTTAAACATCAATTGTTTACTTTCGCATGTATAGAGAATTTTGTGATTGACAACATAATAGACCTCTAGTTTGTGATGGATCTTGATGATTTACGTATTCCCGATCTAAAAATAAAATTGAATTTCTAAATTTTTCTGTCATTTTGTCAGTTTTTCGTCCTTTTTTGTTTGTACCTGATGCTAAAGCCAAAACTGTTTGATGGAGTAAGCTCAAATTTGATATTTATTTGGTATGTGGTGACGCTAAATCCTTAGGCTTGGTGCAATTGAGTATTCGTATTTGTATTTGGTTTTTATATATGTTTCCAAAAATTCTAGATTTCTGTATGATATTCCGAAAATTCTATGATTAATTTATTCAATAAGGCTTGGTGCATTCAATCTTATTTTAAAACCTTATTATACGAGTAATATCATTCGATTAAGTTAAAACAAAAAATACACACTTTTAGATATTAAGGTTTGATTATGCACACCCAGCACTCTCTTTGCATACGTCTATGCGCTAGCATTAACTTGGACAGATAACGTAAAGCCACCTAGTGTAAGAAAAATCTTAAATATAATTAATTAATATTTATTCCTGCCTTTCCAAAGACTATTCGCTCATATTAAGTTTTTGAATTACAGTTCTGTAACAAGAGCCCAGTGTTAAAATATATGTTTGGCCAACATTTTTAAGAAAATATCATTTCAAACCCACTATAGTTCTGGTTGGGTTCACCTAGATATTTTTAAATTAAATTGTTAGCGACTTAGAATCCCTGTGAATGTTAGTACACTTCCTTTAAAATTCAACCTTATAATCCTTACACTCTTAGCGTGAAATATATAGATATTCAAGCCACAAAGTAAGTTGTTGAACATATATAGTTTGAATTGTGATAGTGGGTGTAGCATTTTATTTAGTCACTCTTTCGGGTTATATGCGTATGCAATAAATATGCTAGTGTATGTGAAATGAGGAAAGTTTAGTTTACAGGAAGTATTTGCAGGAGGGAGATCAGAAAACTATTTAATAAAATACATTCACAATTCACCAAACCAGGATGCAAAGCGTTTCCATCACGGGTAGTTCAGTCAATGGCAAGAGTGACGCCTTAGAACAAGCAACCTCTGGAACTATTGTGTGAGTGTGTTCCATTAAGTAATAATAATGTATGTGTGCTACACTTATACAGCTCACATTAGCTGCTATATGAATTTCACCTCGTTCATTTAAAACTTTATCCACAAACCCACGTCTGATTTAACCAACTAATTGAATTGCAAAAGCACGACCAAGTACGTGGATATTGAACCTACGAACGATAAAAAGAAACACAAATCAATGTTGAACAGGCCACAGGCCGTGAACTGTACTCTACTGTTGACTGCTTGCTGCAAGAAAGTGGCTGCCTTACGAGACTGGTCCTCTCCCATGGGCTGCCACAGGATCATCTTCTGAAGGCAGCACGCCGTGTGGCTCGCCTCAGCCGAGGCGAAGTGGCAAGCAGCCGTTGTCATCAGAACCTTTAAGAAGCTCACCAAAGCCCAGGACATTGTCATGCCGAAAACGTGCTCCTGCCTCAGATGAGGAGTGTTCTCAGCGGTTGAGGTTATCCCGTGGTACAGGATGATCAGTACGTTGACAAAGGTAGCTTGCATGTCAAGTAGAGTCTGAACGGTGTACATCGAGTTAATGGAACAAGCGATGTCACTTAGTATGTCGTGGACCTTACCCATCATACACATATCATCGCTCGTCGGTAGTCGCGTTTCGATAAAAGCTTCATCGTTTATTTCAGATATTCCAATGACTGATCTGGTCGTGATTTTGTTGGACCGTTTGGATGATATTGGTAGGCATACACAAGTTGCGGATGTCTCTTTTTGGCAAGCTAGCTTCAAACTGTCCACATTAACTTGTGCGTCGAGTTTGTGGTTCAATATTTTAAAGCGGCTTATTAGAAGTGCGACCAAATCTACGTATTGGACGTTCATAGTGAAACAAATAGAGTAACAAATGAAGGTAATGGAATAATATAGTGACGTCTCCGAGAATCGACCGATGCCGACCCAGCAACAATATGAGTAAAACAATGCAAGGATGAAGGATATGAAGACGATCTGTGCCATTTGGATGAAAACAATTCTCCTATAGAGGTTTTGAGGCTCTTCGATTAAAAGTTCGTCTACGATGGAGAATTTCTTGATTATGATGTAGACCTCTTTAGCTCTGATGTTTAGTAGAATGGAAGTCAAGGTTGCGGCCACCAGGCTCATCCATTCGAAAACATGGATTATGGTAATGATTTTGGTCGAGGCAGAATAAATGCGGCTAGTTCTTGAGATCAGTTCTATGATGACGCACGAGAGTAGTACAGTTATCAGCAAGATGTTGTACGCTGCTCTTATGAAGGATCTCCTTGTGGCTACAAGGCCCACCAGTGCCGATACCAGTAGAAGTGCGACCAAATCTACGTATTGGACGTTCATAGTGAAACAAATAGAGTAACAAATGAAGGTAATGGAATAATATAGTGACGTCTCCGAGAATCGACCGATGCCGACCCAGCAACAATATGAGTAAAACAATGCAAGGATGAAGGATATGAAGACGATCTGTGCCATTTGGATGAAAACAATTCTCCTATAGAGGTTTTGAGGCTCTTCGATTAAAAGTTCGTCTACGATGGAGAATTTCTTGATTATGATGTAGACCTCTTTAGCTCTGATGTTTAGTAGAATGGAAGTCAAGGTTGCGGCCACCAGGCTCATCCATTCGAAAACATGGATTATGGTAATGATTTTGGTCGAGGCAGAATAAATGCGGCTAGTTCTTGAGATCAGTTCTATGATGACGCACGAGAGTAGTACAGTTATCAGCAAGATGTTGTACGCTGCTCTTATGAAGGATCTCCTTGTGGCTACAAGGCCCACCAGTGCCGATACCAGATTGAGGGGCCAGATGGCTGCTTCCAGATCTTTAGGATGAAGGCAGTTCCCCATCCTGCCAAAAAAACTGATCAAACTTAAATAATCAATTGTATTCTCTTTGATATTTTAAATTTTTAATTATCTAAAATACCAGGCGTGTCCCATGATACATATTTTTAGTTTAAAGATTGTTCGTTTAAAGTATCTTTAAATTTAGTGCCTTTGAACCCAGCTTTAACCGTTGCCTTTTTTTATTCCAACCCAAAATATAATTAGTTCTAAAAATCAACCTAGGTTGTAAAATTTGGATTTGTTGAAATGCAAACATATTATATTATTAATATCATTATTAATAATATATATAGCTTAAATCTTAATGATAAAACACCAAAACATACTATTCTAATGTATAACCGACTGTTTTAAATGGGCTAGAAAATGTATTTATTTTCAAGTAAAAGAAAATTAATTAGAAAATTATGAGCTTTGAAATACGATATTATTTTTATACATCTATATAAATATTATGTGACAAAATTGAATTATTGTTCCTGAGTCAAATACTTGTCACATGATTGACTTACAATCACTAACGATAGACTACACTTTATAGCGTCATTTTTTACATTCTCGCTCTCATCAGTAAACTAAATTATGTAAATTATTAAAATTACAATCACTGAATCAATTTTTCATTTAGAGTTAGTAAGCTTTTCACTGCTAATAAAATCTAATCAACCTTGTTTTTCATTCATATATTTATCATCCATGGTATGGTTATTGTGTGATTTAAAAAAATACATACCTTATTGTGAAAAAATAACAATATATGTTGAATATAAACTATGTCCTCCGGTCACACTGCTGAGCTGTTGTTAGCTAAAAAAAATACGTTTAAATGGAGTGTATCACCTTTCGACGGCTACTATATCAACACGTATAATAGGATAGTCAGTATTGCACGTTAGTATCGTTGTCGGTCTCTGAGTACTGGCGAAACGACCTCTTCGTGTCCATTGTTTGTATAGTTAACATCGTCTGCGCAGTCAATACACCACGTGACCACTCAAAGGAATACCAATTAGATTGTATCAAACATAAGCTTTAATATTTTAACTATAATTGCATGCCATTACAGTTTCACATCAAATTATATTAAGGGACGGTACAATTTTATTTTGTAAGCTACTCTGTGATATCGATCTATTTAGAACTAGGACAATGCTTAGGGTTATATACACTTTGTTTTTCTTTAAATTTAAAATTAATTATATGTTTATTGATTACAATTTATTTTTAGAACTGGTTCCAATGGAAATATTTTACCTTTCGTTACCTTGAAAGGTAGAAATATTGTCTTGAATGGTTCTATTATGGTAAAACGTAAAATATAAGTCCATAACTCAGTCCACTAAGGTAGGACCGCCACATTTCAGGGGGAGGGAAGTTGCGAGTTTGTCTCTCTAATTACCTGGTCATCTGAACAGCAGTAGAATCAGGACCTCGCTATTACTCTTAGAAATACCTAGGGATTTAAAAATAATTAGATAATTCTGATGACCTAGCTACACGCATAGAACACAAGATAAACTTGATGTTTTAATTGCATTAAATTTTATTCTTAGCCTTTTGTCCTTTAATAAGATAGATACAAGGGGTGACGTAGAATACTTCACTAAGCATCTATGTTTAACATGATTTCATCAATTACAACATGTCTACAGATATAACTGATCAGTTATTAAATTTATAAATAATGACTGGCCGTAATATTTATAAGAAATTAATGAGCCATAAGAACATTGATTTTAGTTTTTGTCACTGTCAAAAAAAATCAGCATTTATAGATGTAAATCTTGCGTCAGGATAAAGCACCAACAATAATTTTCGTTATATCAGTGTCGTATCATGGAATGTTGCCTGATTAGATAGATGTTATTAAATCTGTACCTGTGAGATATTCTTGACCATTTAACAAATGTTCCCTCGTTACAATTCATCTAAAACCAAATGCGTGTAGTTGGTGAAATTATTTGTGAGTCATGTTCCGAGAAAACCTGTTGATTCAAAATGTGCATGTTTAATATTCTTAGTAAAAATGTCAATAAAAATAACAACTTAGCTTAAATTTTCCTAGTTATTCATAAGAATACAACATATATTATTATATAACTAAACAAAAAACTACATTATTATATTTTGGTGAAAGTGGAGGGTACGTCTGTGCAGTTTTTATTGCAAAAGGGTGACCTGGTGGTCTATGGGTAAGGTGTCAGACTTCTGTGCTGGCGGCCGGGGTTCAATCCTCGGTCCCGGCACAGATTTATCACATTAGCGTAAGTGCGTATAACCCGAACGGGTAGTAAGACGTGGTGCTAATAATAATAATAATAATAATAATAATAATAATTTATTGCAAAAATATTTTTGGTTAAAATAAATCAACTATTTCTCCAGTAGAAATATAAAGTTTAATTTTATTCATATGGGGGTATCAATTATTGTTGAATATTTGTCAAGGTGGTCTTGGAATTTAATGATAACTTTCCTCTTCATTTAAAAATGTATCTCATCTAGCGCTGCAATGCTCATTACAGATATCCACCAATTGTTAAAATCACCATGTTAATAAAATAAAACTATATTTTTCTACTGTAATAATATTTTATTTATCTAGCCAAATAAAGTTTTGCTATAAAAATTGCTAATACACTGGCCATTTCTCGCGTATTTTAAACTCCCTCTTAAGACACTATGTTTATAAAGTAAGCCTGATGTAAAAAAAAGAGTCAATTGATGGTTATTTTATTAGTTTGTTTAGTAGTAAATGTTATTTAGCAACACAACATAATTTGGTAATTAAGTTAACCAGTCGGCGCACGCTAAAATGATTGTGCAATTCGATTTCACTCGGCCTCTTTAGACCGGATTCGTTAGCTGTATACTAATTTAACTCTATTGTATGAGAGTTTTATAACATATAGACATTCATGCTTCAATCATAAATATTTGAAAACAAAAATAATATATTTTTTGTTTGTTTGTAAAATTAGATTTCCTGTTTAAAAAAATATTGGTATAAAATAAAGGAAATATAAGTATAAATATGAAACATGTTCCTTCTTTGATAAAACGTGATAAAATTAACAAAAATCATTTACTTGGTCGCCTGCAGACAATTATTGTTTCAAATGTGTTTTTCCCTTTTTAGTTTTGTCCACCCCCCACCCCTAGTTCTATTCCCCTTGAGTTATTTTTCTCTTAACACTTCTTTTCTACGACAGTAAGGAAATACAATGCTTTATACCGTTCTTGGTGATGCTGGGGGGGATATTTCTCTTGGACAAACAATGGTTAATTCAAGTTGTAAAGATAGTAGGATATATATGTTTTCCCCAAAAAGTAAGGGAGGGGAGGATTTTATTTAGGGTGTGAGGGTTTGTGGAGGGGGCCATCATCTTAACTGTCATTAATCTTAACGTCTCGTGCGGTAGAGTCCCCCACCATTCTCTTGACGAATGGGGCACATTTTGTGACACCCCAACCAGTTTCATTCAGACGGACCTAACTTGCTTTATTTTCACCAGATCTCACATTTCTTTTGCTCGTTCATATCGGATTAATATATTTATTCTATATTACAAAAAAACGAAGGGATACTTTACAGGGGAGACATTTGGGCAGTTGCCCCCTCCCTGGAATGAAGATAATTTCAATAAAAACCTAAATTATATTATATAAATTAGAAATAAAAAATGAAGATTTGTATAATATAGTGACTACCTTTTAAAGCATTTCTTACGATTTGATATTTAAAGATAACCATTAAACTGAACTAAAGTTGCCTAAAATGTATATTTATACAAAAGTTCAGAAAAAATAGCTTAAGTACATTGTATGTAAGGGTACATAAATAATTAAGATTACCGACTTAGTTTCCATGTAAAACACCTCCAAACAACTTATAGAGAGAGATTGATTTATTTAATATTATTTTGTGAATTTTTCTGTATTTAGTAATTTAGAATTTTTTTTTCTCCCTCTAACATACCACTTTCTCAAAAAAAAATTTTTTGGCTAGAAACTTGGTCTATGCCGCCCCCTAACCCCCCCCCCCCTCCCAAAGAAAATTTCTGGGTGCACCACTGATACTTTATAATAGAGAATATTCACAGTATTACAAGTCTGAAGATTGAAAATAGCTATAATATTTATAGCAGTCATAAAATATGTAAGTTTTTATCCACTTTATAGAACTCAAGTTTAAGATAAACCACAATTTTCACGAAAAGGTAATTATTTTTATCGTTAAGGAACCATTTATATAAAAAAAAACGTACACCTGACCGGAATTTTAACTCAGTAAACAGCAATACAGTCTAACCCTGACAACGACTCATCATACTATGACCACTAATGTGGGCAAATGTGGTTAGTACACATTATAAGAGAACACATTATTTCCACTCTCAAAACACATGATGTACCGTGACATGTGGGGCCCACCTTAGCGGTGAACAGGAGACACAAAAACAATTAAAAAAAGCTTAAATAACGTGTGCCCCATTTGACATTGCTTCTGAGATATAGTCATGTTCATACTCTAGTGGTGTGGAGCTGCTTAAACATTATAGGAGGTGTTCAAAATTTCCAACTTCGGCCTGAATGCAAGCAGTGCAACGCAAATAGCATATGCATTTTTTGAAGGGGGGTGGCATTCTATAACACATTGATTGCAGGCTTTAATTCAGACATAAGTTGGAAATTTTGAGCACTTATTAAAACGTTAAGTAACTCCACATCACTGGAGTATAAACATGACTATAGCTCAGTAACAAGGTCAAATGGGGCAAACGTTTATTTAAACATTTTCCTATCGTTTTTGTATTTTCTGTCATATAGGTTTTGTATGTATATGTATATATGTATGCACATATATATAATTACATATTAAATATATAGAATAAACATAATATCTTATATGATGACCGCATGGTCTAAGACGTCACTATCCTTATAGTATAGACTGCCGATGACTGGAAGATCGATGTTCAATTCCAGTCAGGTGTGCTGAGGGTTATTTTTATAAATGGTTTTTCACTATCACTCTCCGCAAATATAGATACATTTCCTCTAAATGTAATATTTCTCATTCCCAGTTTATTAACATAATTATTACGTAGGCGTACAACCCAAACCGTTAGTAAGACGTGATGCTAAAATTATATGCTTTATATATATATGTTACGAAAATACAAATCTAATCATGTTCACATTACTTTTTTATTTATTTTTTGTTGTGATTAAAATATCTCAACCCACCACTAAAAAATGATTATTACCGTTCATCTCATTATGCACTTTTTAGTTCTTGAAAAATCGACGAATGATTTAATCAAGCATTCATTTGTGGTACCTGTTTATTTTATTCTGCTTGGGTGGCAACTGGGACAACTCAACTAAGCCCCAAGAAATATCCCCAGGTGTAAGATAATACCTGGGTGTTATTATCAACTCTATGATGTATGCTTTTGTTTGCATGCCTTCCCCCCCCCCCCCTTTTTTTTTAAA
>CABFVX010000196.1:152005-179919 GCA_902151425.1 Timema shepardi | reverse complement strand
CCCCCCCCCTCTTTTTTTAAATTTATACCACACGGCACTTTATTTGTATTATTTCTATTCAAATGTTCCCCCTTCTTGTCTGAACATGAGACACTAAAGATAAAAAATAATGAAATAAAGAAGTCAGGATGATTAAATGTGGGGTGCCTCCTGTGGATTTTTGTGTTTCTACTTCCACGACGTGTATGGTCTGTTTGTAAGAAAATGGGGCCGGGGATGGAATTATTGTTGGTCATGATTTAATTCACAATAGGAATTGATTGTAACTGATATCCAAATCGGTGGTGGTAGTGTATAATACATCACTCTCCTATTTGATTGGATTTGGTGACGTGAGGATCATAGTTCGAATACCAGTTGAGTGTACTGTTTATTTTCTAAATTGTTTCCCAATCTTTCTCCACGCATATTCGAATACATTTCTTCTAAGATATAACTTACTCATCTTTAATCCACTAATGTAATTAATGTATGCGTACAACCCCACACATTGTAAAAATAAATTAATTATAACATCACAATTAATTTTGAAAAACTTGATTTTTTCTTTCAGCACTGCGTATTCCTACTTGTTCGGGTTATACGCTTATGTACTAATTACGCTAATAGTTTTAGGAATTAGTAAGGTTATATTTTGAAGAAGTGTACTCGTATTTGCGTGGAGAGAGAGTGGAAAACCATCCTCTGTAAACCCAGCCAGCTGAGTTCCGAACCCTGATCTCCCCTTGATTGGCAGTAAATTCTACTGCGAGAATGACACCTTAGACCAGGGGTTCCTAGCCGGGGGTATGGAAACCAAATAAAGGGGGCACGAAACTCGTTATATGATTTTTTTTTTTGAAAGTTGTTAGTTTATAATAAACTCTCACCGTTATCAATACGGATTGTGTATTTGTGATGTGCTGTTTTTCTATAAGGTACTCAATAAAATGTTTTTGATTTTCTTTTGACTGTTTAGCTTCTATATATGCATATGTAAAATAATACCAAGGTATTGGTTAATTTTGAAGTCTTACTGGTACCCAATATAACTACTGCTGATGATAATTATGAATGATAGCCTGGCGAAGAGTTTGTAAGGATATATTAGTCAAACCATACGATCGAAGTGGGTAAATAAATACATAGCAATAATATTAATTTATGATAAATATGCTAGTCAACACTTTTTTGGTCCATCGTTAAATTATAGTTACTAAGAATATTGATATTTTCCGCCTATCACATTTGTACTGTTGTATCTAAGATGTGTTAATGTACCCATAAAACGTGGTATAAGGTACTATATCACCAGACTATACTTTGTACGTGATATATCGCGCGTTGTATTGCGGTAGCACTCTTTTGCATGAAACTCAAATTTTCTTTTGTGCTTTAAGTTTTCTTCTCCAAGGCGTCAACTGATACGTCCTGCCATACACTCTACTCTAAATGATTTATATATTTAATTTTTCAAAACGTAAAATATTCATAAAATATTCTTGTAACTTAATTCAAAGAATACAAAATGATTTTTTTTAAAAGTTAATGTTAGGTATGCGAATAGAGAGTAGAGTTCATATTTTTAAAATGACTTGAAATTTTAATACAACTTTTGGTTGACACATAATATAGTTGAATATCCCGACATAATATGACTTTCGGGAATGATTTATGTTATTGCATAGGATAAGATCATTATAAAAATAGCTATTGAATTTAATGATCACAAATTTGTAATCTAATTGATTTAAGAAGAGAAATAGCTGTAATTAAAACTCTATATCACTCAGAACCGATATCTACTAACTCGCTTCGGTGGCTGCAAAGCTTAACGCGCTACCTTCGAAGTAAACTAGACTGCTGATGATGTGGAGATGGGGGTACGAATCCCGGTCAGGTATGCAGAGGTTTTTTTCACGAAAATTCGGATACAATTCATATAAATATAACCTTTCTCATATCTATAACTTTACCGTAATTAGTATATAAGTGTATAACACGAACTGGTAAGTCACTGTGATAAAAAAAAAACAAGATTTAATAATTTATTTTTAAGCAATTTGGTATATTTGAAAGCTATTTTGTAAAAGATGTTTGTACTTTTTACTTTCTCTCGAAACTTCGGGGAGAAAATATTTAAAAAAAAATCAAACACGAGATTTTGACAAATGCCAACGGATAATGATATTCTGAAACAAAAGAAGTGGTTTTCACAATGTCATCTATCTGTCTATACCTTGAGCTAGAGCCGAAACTATTTTACCAATTGGGCTAAAACTTGGTGTCTGGAGCTTTCGTAAGGTCCTTCCTGAGGAATTTTTGGAATTATACATCAAACCTAGAAATTAAGGGTAGTTTACTGAAGCACAAAAAGAGAAAGAGTTTTTCTCAAGATTATCTCTAACGATTTTTATAAAATTATATATCTATATGTTGTTTTTTATTACTATAAAAGCGATGGAAATTCTCAGTTTCTGATGAAAACGACTTTGAGGTTTCTTTACAAGCAGGATATTTTTTCAATTTTCATCCTTTCTCCGCAACTATTTGAAATACGAAATATCTTATCATTGTAAAGTCGTATTACTACTAAAGATAAAAAAATATTTATGAAATGTATTTTTAGAAAGTAAATAATTTCTCAGCTATAAGCAAATATACATCCTTTTTAATTCAGTTCTTTGTAAATGAATATGTTTCTTATGCTCTTTGGTGGACAGACACATTTCCCTTTTCTCAATTATTCTGTAACATTGTTCCGAGTTCCTAATGCCATAGAGTGTGTAACAGTGTATATTATTTTGTTTATGATCTTTGGTGTAAGTGTTTCTACAACAATGTGTATATCTATTACTCAGCTTTACAAATACGAGTTTTTAGTAAATGTTTATTTTAAGACATAAGAGAGAGAAAGTCTGTGCGGTGAACCGTAACATTTATTTAATATTGTAAATATTTCATTCGAATAAATGAAGAGAAACAGGTATTGAATAGTTGCTAGAAATTTATTTTAATATTATGTTAGTTCCAAGTGGAAAGGTTTTTCAAATTGGAACACGATAAAAGACTAAACTACTTGAGAAAACAGTTTTAGGTGGGATTCTATTAGTTTACATTTTTCACTGCTATTAATTTTGTTTTAATATACGTGCGTTTATATATATATATATATATATATATATATTAAAATCTACCAAAGTTTTATTTGACTTATGTCGTAAATATCGTTTACTTTATAATAATTTCCAAACGCATCATCCAATTTATTTAAACTTAATAATCGGAAAAGGCAAACGTATATTTATTGCTCGTCAAAATATATTGATAGAAGTACTTGTTTTTGTTATATATTGTCATATTATGTTGGGATATCCTTCCACGTCCGACTCGGATCCGAACAACTGGGCGCCTGGACAACTGGTCGCCAAAAGTAATCCCACTTTATTCTTTTAAATAAATCACTTTTTTCTAGCATAATGCAATGTATTTTTTTCTTTTTAATTAAAAAGTGATGAGTAAAAGCAAAAAATGCACTCCTTTATTATGCGAAACATCACATTTAATTTAAATGTTCTTTGTCTTGTATTAATGCAGTGCAATAGTTAGGTTAGGTTAGGTTAACTTAATAAATTTTAATCAACTACGTTTCCTCTAATAATGTTTTATAAACAATTCCAAAAATGAATATTTAATTACGTTTTAATCTTAATTGAAGAATATATGAAAAAAATAGTCTATTTTTTAATATTATAAGAAATGTGAGCTGTATTCGCTCATAAAATGGTATATGGCATCAGTCTCAATATATATATATTGAGACCAATGCCATATACCATTTTATGAGCGAAAACAGCTCACAACACGTAGATGTCACGTAGCTCCAAGTGCTGGGAGAAACTTTCAGCAGAGCGAGAATCACACCAAGAACAACCTACGGGGAATTTCTGAAACCCAAACTTAGATATTACAGGGGAACGTTGTTACTGAGGATATCATCGACATTGAAGGTGAACTAGCGGCCGCCACAGTGGATCTACGCTCCGGAAAAACCGTCTCGAAACCAGACAGCCCAGTCAACGATGGGTCAAGCCCACTCCCGGAAAGTAGTAGACAAGGTAACAGAATCAAGTCCGACCTCCCACGAATCCAGAACACCCTCACAGTATCCGTCATTTATTGCACAGGGGGGATGCCGCTACAACACCATCCTGACTACGTCCGTACTGCCTGTCACTAGTCCACGCAGGATAGTACAGTTCCTGAAGGACAACTCACCGTGCCTAGAGACGACTCTCTCAGCAGATACTGGTAGTACAAGAGGAGCTATCTCAAACGGTAAACTCCAATCAGGACAGATTACTTCAAATTGAAGAACGAATCGACCATATTCTTCCCAGAGGACAGCAAGCACCAGAACCCCCCTCCAGAACAAGGTCAGGCACCAGCGCTTGGAGTGGCAGCACCAATCGTTCCTACACGACAAACCTGTGCGTCGTTGCTTCCTTCTGAAACACAAATCTTGTAAAATGAGGAGTCTTCTACTCTACGGGTGGCCTTAGCCCTTAAAACTAAGTCCTCAGAGCTACCACTAGAGCGTGACCACCATTAGGCCAATTTATTCTTGGCCATAACTTCCAGATACCCTGACCTACCTCCATCGACACAGCAAATGTACTACACAGGCTGAAAACCATGTGCATAGCCTTAACTAAAGGTTGGCCAACCATAGGGCCAGGGCTTATATCCCCGGTGGTGCCGATTACAATCTACACATACAAGAGGAGATGGCGGAAGATCTGGGAATGCATACCAGCAATGTGGATGAGTAAGACGACCCTGAAAAGACTCGTACGTAGAGATAAGTATTTAATTGTATTGTTACATATTTTACCCTGTGTATTCTCAGACTAATAAAGTTGACAGGCATCTCCTCGCATGACGGCTGCCTCCGGCTCTCACCCTCTGACCCGCGCGTCGTGCTCGCAGAAAGAGTATAAAAGGCCGGGTTGGAGTGGAGAGCTGGACCAGTCGGACGCGGTCCAGGAGAACTGGGCACGGCCAACTGGGCGTGCACGAACTGGTCGCTAAAGATAACTTTTTTTTAACTTTTTTCCAAGTGTAATGCAATGCACTTATTTTTATAATATAAAAATACACTATTTTTTCATATATTCTTCAATTAAAATTAAAAAGTGATTAAATATTCATTTTTGGAATTGTTTTGAAAAAACATTATTAGAGGAAACGTAGTTAATTAAAATTTATAAAGTTAACCTAATCTAACCTAACCTAATCTAACTATTGCACTGCATTAATACAAGAAAAAGAACATTTGAATTAAATATGATGTTTCGCATAATAAAGGAGTGCATTTTTTGCTTTTACTCACCACTTTGTAATTAAAAAGAAAAAAATACATTGCATTATGCTAGAAAAAGGTGATTTTTTTAAAAAGAATAAAGTGGGGCTACTTTTGGCGACCAGTTGTCCCGGTGCCCAGATGGCGACGCCCAGTTGTTCGGGTCCTAATCGGACGTGGGAGGATATCCCAACATAATATGACAATATATAACAAAAACAAGGGCTTCTATCAATATATTTTGACGAGCAAAAAATATACGTTTGCCTTTTCCGATTATTAAGTTTAAATAAATTGGATGATGAGTTTGGAAATTATTATAAAGTAAACGATATTGACGACATAAGTCAAATAAAACTTTGGTAGATTTTTTTTTATTTTCCTGAAAGCTATAACTAACTACTGATAAAATCAATAGTAAAAATCAGTTTCTTAAAATAACCTAATGTTAATTGTTTTAACATTCAAAACGTTATCAAAATGTAGTGTACAAAATACATAATTCTCTATAATCTAACTTTTTCGCCCGCACATTTTGTTTATTCTGATAGTTGACGATCAGTCTTCCCTTGAAGTACTGCATTATGAGCCTATCTTATAATCTGCACCATAGTGGAACAATAACAATGCAAGATAAGCTTGCTGAACTACAGTGTAATAATAATAATAATAATATTTAGCACAGCGTCTTACTACCCGTTCGGGTTATACGCTTTAAGTATTAATTACTCTAATGGATTAGGAATTGGGAAGGTTGAATTAGAGGGAGTGAACACGCATTTGCGTGGAGAGAGAGTTGAAAACCATTTAGGAAAAACCACCCCCAGTTCACCCGACCGAGATTCGAACCTCGATCTCCCCGTCCTCACCAGTCGAGCTCAACACGACAAGCGCGTTAGCCAACTACGCCACCGAGGCGGGTATCTACAGTGTAAATGAATGATAGATTAATTGTAAAACATGTATTTGAAGTTAATGTATCTAAGGTTTTTAGCTCTTTTTACCTCTGAAATGCAACTTATTTAATATATGAAATTAGTGTTACCTTTATTATTAAAAAAATACAAATTTAAGTTTAAATTACATGCAGGTGTGTAAGAGTATATTAATGTTATATTTATATTTCTGCTTTTTTCAGCACCACGTCCTACTACCTACCCGTTCAAATTATAAGCATAAATACTAATTATGCTAATGTGTTAAGGATGAGGTTGAATTTAGAAGGAAACTATCAGCATTTTCGTGTAGCTGGAGTGTATATTAAAAAAAACTGTTACATACAATCGGGTTTTGAACCCAGCTCTATCCATCATCGGCAGTCTAGTCCATTGCCTTAGAGTTAGACCATTTGTCTACCAAAACCGATTTCGATGTAATAATAAAGTAAATAGTTCTTGAGTAGTGAACTTACTAAAGGAAAATTATATAAATAAAATGTAACATTGAAATACTTCTTTATGAATATATTAAAAAAACTAATTTAATATTCGAGACAATGGTTTTACTTCAATTCCCTTCTTGACAATGTTTGTCAAAATCACGTTTTTGTGTATTCATTTGTATCCTTCCTATGTAAAATAGTGAATGAGATACTGCTGATCAAATTTCGCGAAAAACTCTTTTTTTTCTGTCTTCTATCTTTTTATAAAATTATTCGAGCGTGTGTCTAGAACCTATGGTGAAGGACCGACAGTAGTCGAGGTACAAAGCAGACGACACAGGACATCCAATCCCCATGTGTGTGTGTGTTGGGGGGGAGGGGGGAAGGAAGGGGGGGGGGGACGTGGAGGTGATACGCGAGGAAGAGAGGACTAGACCAAACATGGTGGACCGAGCGTCCAAAAGTAAATACAATGTCCAAACTGGTCTCTATAGTGGTTCTTCTCTCAGGAGACACGGAAAAACATCTCTTCGTGTCACCAAGCGAGACAGTCATAGACGTAGCATTGGGGTATCAAAAGATCAAATATCTTTACATAATATTTTAGATAGATTATTCTATTATTGAACATTTTCTATCACAAGATTTTAAGTGAGCTGGTTGCTATGTCTCCCGAAAAAGATAAAGCAGGTCCTGGAAATGTTCTACTTCAAGATTATGAGTGTACTGGTTGCTATGGCTTCCAGAATAGCTAAAGTAGGTCTTGAAAATGTTCTAACAATAGATTATAAGTGAGATGAACATTGTGGCTCCCAAAATGGATAAAGGGGGTCTTAAAATTATGCACCCCCCTCTACCCCTCCCCCTGTTGTCTGTCTGCCTTAATGTACTTCATGCTATAGCCAAAACGGTATATTGTAATGGGTTTTGTTAAAGTTGATATATAGATTTTATTAGGTCAAAGCTCTGAGATTTAGGGAAGTTGACTGACATTTGAAGATTTCAATCTCCCCAAAAATGTTCTAAATATTGTGTTGGATATGTAAATATGCGGTTTGTTTTACATAGTAGTCTAAATAATATTGTATAGTGGTTTTAAAGAAGGAAATAACTCGAGGGTGGCTTATTGTTGATTTATTTTAGAAAGTTTGATTTCTTTTCTTCAAAAGACTATAGTGAATTTGTTAAAAATGGGTATATGGGGAGCTTACTATACGATAAATAGCACTCTTTAGTTGTTTTTATAAGACAAATTAATTTAATGTTTAATTACTCATATACAATCTTTAAACAATATGATTCAAATTGTAGTAGACTTTATGAGATCATATTTACGAATATGTTATACATTTTATTTGTATGTGTGTGTACATTACGTATCCCATCCAAACTATCCATATAGATGGACTAGTGGGACAATTTTTAGGGAAATAGATTCTGGAGGAAATTCAGCTTCATTTACGGAGAAGGATAGTGAAAGAAAAACTATTTATGAAAAAAATACTTTTAGTAGACCCAACTGGGACTTAAACCCTCGATGTCCCCATCAATGTGCGAACTAAAACAAAAGATTTTTACGTCACGCTATCATTCTTCAAGATAAGCCATAATGTAAGCTCTGATAATTTTGGCTTTCCAAATAACAAAAATCCTTTTATCTTATGTGGCTGGAGACCTAATTCAATATATTTATATAAAAATATTATTATTATTATTATTATTATTATTATTATTATTATTATTATTAGCATCACGTCTTACTACCCGTTCGGGTTATACGCACTTACGCTAATGTGTAATGGTAGAATGATTGTGAGATGATATGGAGGACCTACAGTTTAACGTGGAATCCGAACCACGGTGGAGGCCTGGCATTCCCCATATTCACAAGATGTCTTGTCAGAGGTGAAGGAAGGGTTTGGTAGTCAGATAAATCTGTGCCGAAACCGAGGATTGAACCCCAGCCGCCAGCACAGAAGTTTGACACCTTACCCCTAGACCACCAGGTCACCTATTTATTTGAAAAAAACTCTTCTGCTGTTTTCCTGATAGAAAACGAATTTCAGTAGCCAAATATTATTTTAATACAAACGTCATCAACATAAGATATAGGGATTTTTTTTTCACTTTTCGCTTTACTGGCTCCATGGTGTAGAGTTCAGTGCACCTGGCTACCAGCTTAGTGGTCCCGGGTTCAATTCCCGGCTGGTACCTTGGATCTATTTACCGAAAAGGGGAATTACCCCAATGGTCACCAGGGTTTGGTTAGTTAGACCTAGGATAGGTTTAAGTGTTTCCATTAGTTTCATACCCTCATACTATCACCAACATTTCATCTCATCGGGACATGGAAAGAGCCTCCCCGGAAAGGAAGTGCGAATAGTACGTTCGGGCGTCCCCTAGGTAACAGTACATTAGTACTAACTAATATTCCCACTATCAGGCTACGAATGATGTAGCCCATACGCACAATATTATTTTAATATGTTCCTTTAATTATAAGAAAGATTACGTTATTGTGAAACAGAACGCATATTTCATGCAGTTTTTGTTACAAAAAGCTTTCTTCACCAAAACAAATAAAACATTCTTTAAGTTTTAATTATTTTTTTAAATTTTAGTAATCCTAACGGTTCTAGAATCTCTATTACTAGTTAACGTATAGGGCTTTCCGAAGATAGATATTTTTAGTATGCAGAAGGCAACTCTAAAATTAGTGCCTTTAAGCTTTACGTTGCCAGAGGCCGTTTTACTTTCGACCAAGTTTTTAATTAATTAAAATAAACATAATGTAAATATTTTAGTATTGGTTCCTTCAAATGCACAATTTCGTGCATAAGGGCCACTGAAATTTAAGGTGTCGGACTTTTGCGTGAGGTAGATAATGTGCGATGCTTAAAGACAGACAAACAAACTCAATTTTATTAATGTTGAAGAAGAATAAAATAGAAGATAAGATAGGCACCGAGGAAATTTTTCTAGTACCAAATATTCAATAATTTTTGTATTACTTTGTGTAGAATACTTAACTAAATTCATTTACTTAAACATTACTTTATTAAATTTTACCAAAAATGCTTTTTTTTAATAGGAACATGAATGTATTATCTTCTGTTTCATTTTCCTTTATTTGCCCATCCAATTATATAAAAATAAATCAAACGTAATTACTTAGCAATAATTTATTAATCTTGCCATAAAATTGCTATCAAAACGGAATTTTAACTCTCATTTACTTTCATCAAACATTAAGTTGTATATAAACTAATAAATGTACAGTGTAAGTACTGATTTAGTCAAATTAAAATTTACTATTAATCTTTTTTAACTTATGTAATTGTGTGTGTCTATTCCTTTATTCTAAGTGGTATATGATGTAAACTATGACTTAACATACGTCTACGCTTTTAACCTGCATCTCCTAACGTGTGACATTACAGGCTGGTTTACAAAACGAGTCCATTACCTCTTTCCCACACCCTTCCGTCTGTAAAAAAAACAAACTACCCACCGTTCTAACTAAGTTTACACTTCGGACCATCAAGGGATTGTTTAGGGAACTCATTCGTTTTGTAGGCACATAGTCCCCCCCTCCTTCCCCTCACAACTTTACTCGCCCCTACACGCACCTTTTTTCACTTGCTAATATAATGTTGCCCCCCAAGTTTTATTTGGGAGCCCTAGGACGAGTTAATTCGCTTCGTATTTATTCGTGTGTTAAGTTAAATAATCCAAAACTTGAAAATTTGTTTGCACTGTATTGAGTGTACAAACATGAGAGTTAATAAAAATGTTTGATGGGGCAGTTTATTATGTGCTCTTTATTAAATATATTTTAATTGATCAGCAAACAGTTTTCCTCCCCTTATGGCCATCAGAGCTATATTAGCTACCCATATTTACACAAGCATTTTCAAACGTTTTAAATAGAATACTTTATAGAAGAGACTACAGCTAGATTTTGCAAATTTTAGATACCTCTAACCCCACAAGTTCTTAAGAACGATTTAATATGTTCGTAAAAAATAATTCAAATTCCATATTCAAGATATTTTAATTATATTTTAAATATTATTTTACCTGTTTCAGTCACCCCATTATCTAAGGGATCACTTGGAAAATAAACTGGGCTGCTGATGATTTGGAGATTCGGGCTATAATCCCAGTCGGGTGCACTAGGGGTGGTTTTTCATGTTTGTTTTCCCACTCTACCTTTACTCAAATGTGGGTTCATTTCCTTTGAATTCAACCAACCTCATACTTAGCATATTAGTAGTGAGGAGTGGCACTGGATATGAAACGATACAGGATGTATCAGTTGAGCCAAAGGTCCTGGGTTCTATTTTCGATTCAAGTTTGTCAATTTTTAGTTGGTTGGGTAGGGAGCACGGGTTAAGGACATGGTAAGTTTACTTTTCTTCCCAACAGTTGAGGGCACCATTTGAAGAACAGTTTGAACAGTTACCGTTATTGAATATCTTTCAAGGGTATCCTAGAGCTTAATGACAAACTTATTCCCTTCATTTAAAAAGTTGCACATCTAATGCCGCTATTATTATGACCGATACACAACTGTTGATATAACAATGTGAAGAAAATTTATCTCTATATCTATTTTGGCAAAAAAAAAAAAGTATTCTGCTATAAATCAGGTTAAGCACTACTCTTTTCTCGAGTTCTCTACAATCCCATTTTAACTAAACGATAATATTTTTCAGCTTCGGGATTGTTACAATGGATAACCATCACATAAAGGTCTATGATATTTATGATTAAATCTTAAATTAAACCCTTTGAACACCACGGTGCTAAACCTAGCAAAAAAACACACACGATAACCCTAGTATCGGTAATGCGGTTTACCTGGCGGGGCATGCGACTCAACTTCAGCTTGCCATCCATCAATGTCGCTAACGATATAATTGCCGTCCGGTTATCGCGCGACGCAGCCTAGCGTCGAGATGCAGTGCGCCAGCACGCTCGTGGCGCCATCTATACCCCCACCCCCGGCCCTTACGGAGTCACGAGACCTTACTCACCGCCGCGTGTTGTTTGTATTGCCAACCTCACGCACGCGCGTGTAGGGATACCGACGGAAAAAGGGAAAAAAAAGGAACAAAACTTCGACACGGAATCACAACTTTCCTTTCAACATTGAGTAGAGAAAAAAATATAAATATAGGTGCATGATTTTTTGTTGTTTGTTTGTTTTTTGTTAGTTTTGTGTGCATGATTTGTACACGAAGTTTTTTTAAAAGTTGTTTTCCAAATTATTTTTTATTAAGTTTCAGTCTTTTGTTATTTGTTTTTTTTAGTAGCGTGTCAACTAATCAAAAATCTATAAAGGGTGTCCATTGGAGGAATTTATAAAACGTTTTTTAAAACAAAAAATTAATAATAATAAATTACAATGTTTCAGACATATAAATATAGAAACAACCCTACCATTATAATAATGTATAATTTTTGTTTACTTGACAATAATATAATAGTTTGTAACACTAGTTCCTAACCGGTTTTAGTTGACCGCCAAAATTTGGGGAGTGTGCCACCAAAATTTCACAAGATTTTAATAAAACAAACCAACCCGGGATAAATCTACTACTAGTTACAGTGCTAAGGTTCCAAAAATGTTAGAACGATATAACGAAAACTATTTATAATTTTTATATTGAAAAATGACAATTTGACTCAGGAATCAAACTCGGAACCTTTGTCTTAGTAAGTCAAGGCTCTAACAACCAAGATATCGAGGAATCGTCCCATCCTCAGGGTCATTCTTCGCTTATATTTTAAGGAAGATTCTGAGATGGGACTAACCGTAATTATCAATTATTATAATAGCTTTGGTATTTAATCCATAATAGCTATTTATATTTCAGTTTCATTTTGAATAAATATTGTGACCAACCGGTTTCATTCTGATTCCTTAGTGGAGAACGCTTGTTAAATGAAACAATGGTTTCCATCAAAAATGAAGTTGCATCAAACCACCAAACATCCAGATGAATCCGAAAATCCATCATATTATTTCAAACGTATTTTAAAATCATGACAAATGGCAGACAGTAAAATAGTAAAAAGGGTTTAAATTTTAGATAGTGTGTGTGTGTGTGTGTGTGTGTGTGTGTGTGTGTGTGAGGCGTCATTTAAAGCTGATGAAATGATCACAAAATAAAACACGAAACCATGAAGCTTAACGCCCATATAGATAATTTCAGCAGCTTTTAATGATGCATATATATGCATCTAGAGAGAGAAAGAAGAGTTAAGGACGTCAGGTTGATAATGAAATCTCGATATCAAGGTCAATGTACTACTATTGACGTGGAAGTTAAGGTTCGAATCTGAGCCAGTTATACTAAGGATAACTTTTTCTCTATAATGGGTGTATCGCTATCTCTCTGCGTAAGTGCAGGATAATTTAAACTAAATTATATCTTGATTATCACCATACCTTTAGCGTTATTAAAATTCGTACAGCCCTGACGCGGTGGAGAAAACAAAAGTTTGTCGCAGTTACATATCGATTTTTAAAAAAACAAACGAAAGTACGATGAGCAAGGGGGAGGGGGGAAGGTAGTTGCCACGATTGGTCTGTGTTTGTTTTGAACAGGGTTGCGTGAGTCTTTCTACCTTTCGCGTGAAATAAACTTTTTCCACCCAAAGCATAGCATAAATTCTAAGCGGAAAAAAAAAATTAAGATCATAAACGGGACTAATACAACACCTACATATCATAAATTAAAATAAAAAACACTCCGTTAAACTATGACGGGAATAATGGTCATGAGCGTGAGAAAATTTCTGGATAGCTCAGTGATAGAATTTTTACACAGTAAGCCAAAGATAAGAAGTTCGATTCCCATGCTAAGATGTAAATTTTAAACATATTTAATTTATTTGATACACCAATTAGTATTATAATTAGCATAATTACTTATTTCAAAATTACTGGTGGCTCGTAGCTAAAATTAGTGGGGGTGCAGCTCCAGAATTTTTTTAGCCGTTGTTATAAAATTGTGTAAAAGGAAAAAAAAACATGTATAAAAATAAAATTTATTCAGGAACTTGATATAATCTTAACAATTAAAACCAAACATTCTCTACTTACTTTAACTTAAATTGTAACAGTCCAAGCTTGAGCTATTAATTTAAAAATTAAATCCATTCTTCTCTTATTAATTTGCGCAAAAAGTTCAATAATTTTCTCCTGGATCTCTGGATGACAATTGAGGAATTTTTTTTCCATTGAAAGTACTGCAAGCGCATTTAGTCTTTCTGTTAAATAAAAGAACCGAAATAAGATAAATCAAATAGAATAGCTGGAAGCAAAATAATAATCTAATTCTACACTCTTTTACACTTTATCACATTCAAGAATATGGAACATGGTTTTAAAGCACAACACACGCTGAGTAAAAAAAATACTTCCTTCCACCATCACGCCAAAGCCGGCGCTGCGAGAGCAACAGTGCTATCTCTACCTGACAGTCCTGCATTCTTACCCATCCTTTTCCTATGTGCGCATGCGCACAACAATAAAACGCCACGTAGCTGTCACTGTGAAACTCACAGTTCCATACACATTTTTGTATCTTTTTTATAAACTGGAGGATGGCTAATGAAGTACTGACATTAAGCTTAAGGAATATATTTGTACTAAGAAAATAAAGAGAGGATTAAAGAAAAAATGACTCATTGTATTAAATGTTATCGATAATATCAAGTGGAAATAGGGGGTGCTGCAGTTTCGCAGTGCTTATACACGAGCCACCACTGTTCAAAATAAAAAATATATTAGTATTTTAAAATGTGGAATAAAAAATAGTAACATTCGTTGATAATAGCAAAAATAAAATAATACGTTAGATTTAGGAAGTGATGCTTCGTGAATTGTACGACGTTGCCAGTTTTCGTAAGTTTTTGTGTAGAGATTACAAGATAAAAAAAACATGTTTGAACTTAACACTAAAATACAGAAAAACATCACTAATTCCAGCTAATTGGGACTGAAGCTTGTTCGGAAAACTCGGATTAATCCTTAGAAGGATTTGTGAATAGAGTGAGTGCGTTTTCATAAATTTCAAGTAAGAGTTTAATGTGTTTTATCAAACATACATTTATTTGACTGATGTATAAGACGTAGTATCTACTATAATATGTAGTTTTAAAATTTACAATAAATATCTTTTTACAATATTTTGATTGATTTTTAATCCCAGGAATAACACAATATTTTGTTGAATACAACATACTTGCTTAGATGGTCACGTGGTCTAAGGCACTACTCTCTCAGTAGACTAGATTGCCGATGATGGGGATATCTGAGTTTGAACCCTAGTCGGGTGTACCGAGAGTAGTTTTTACAAATTAATTTTATTTTTTACTCACACTCCACGCAAATGCGTGTACACTTGAACTAAATTCAACCTTACTCACCCCTACTTTATTAGCGTAGTTAGTGAATATGCGTTTAATGTGTACAGGTAGAAATATATGGTGCTAAGAGAGCCCAGAATGATTCCCATACTTCCATCACAGAATCTGCCTTAAACTATGAATGAAGAACTACCTTGTACATTGGACGAATCCTGAATATTATTATTTTTATTATTATTAGCACCGCGTCTTACTACCCTGTTCGGGTTATACGCACTTACGCTAATGTGTAATGGTAGGGTGATTGTGATATGAAATGAAGGACCTACAGTTTAACGTGGGATCCAAACCACGGTGGAGGCCTGGCATTCCCCATATTCACAAGATGTCTTGTAAGAGGTGGAAGATAGGTTTGGTAATCAGATAAATCTTTGCCGTGACCGAGGATTGAACCCCAGCCGCCAGCATAGAAGTCTGACACCTTACCCCTAGACCGCCAGGTCACCTCGAATCCTGAATAGCTCAGTGGTTAGAGTAATGCTAAGACAAAGGTCCTGATTTTGATTCCTATGCCCTGTTGTCATTTTTAAAATAATTTAAATTAATTTTATTTTTATTTTAATTTTAAAGTTCTCTAACTTATTTTATCATTATTTACATCATCTATCAAAGGGCAGTTGCAAATTATAAGGACTGTCATACAAACCCCTCCATACCATGTTTTTTTTATTTTAAACTGCGTCTTTCCACCCTTTTGGGTTATACGCCTATGTATTAATTACATCAATGGCCTAGAAATTACTAAGTTTTAATTGAAATGAAGTACAGCCACACTCGTGTGGAGAGAGATTGCAAATTTTTTTTAGGGAAAATCACCTTCAGGGAACCCAACCGGTATCGAACCCTGGTCTCCCCATATTCAGCGGTTTAGTCTAACACTAGAATAACGAGTTAGACTACACGACCACCTAAGTGAGTCTTACCATGTTATTTTACTATAAATGCGTATTGTTAAAATTCGCTTAGTGAAAATCGGTATATACAAGCTAATAGACCTTTTTCTAAAAGCCTCTGATGAATGGCTTCCCTTTGTTTTTTTGATTTATTTGAATACTTAAAAAAAATCGATGCAATTAGTTTGGTTCCTCGGATTATAATGGAACCTAAGACTCCTGTGCCAGACACCAGATGCTGCATTTCCTTCGTTCATCAATGACCTATTGACTCCCTAGTATACTTCATTTTGTTACCGGGTGGAGCAGTTGGCTCACTTGAGATGAAACAGCTGTTGTAAGAGGCTGTTTCAGTCCACGTGGTGTAAGACATTATGATTACCTAACTACAGTAGCCCCATGACTTCTTTGGTACTGACTGACAGCTCACAGCTGACAGCTTTGAAAAGTTACCAGGCCAAATTATATATCCCTACGCCAAACCATATGATTTGCAAAAACATGTGTTTAGCAGCTGTCACTTCTGACAGTCAAAATGTAGGTATATACCTAAATGTTGACTGTCAGCTGTTAGCTTTCAGTCAGCACCAAAGAAGCCACGGGGCTACTGTAGTTATAGGTAGTACACACCATTTATTCTAAATATCTTGTCTTCATTTATGAAATACAGTAAAACCCCATTAGACCGAACCCCAGCAATTCAAAATTCCCGATAATCTTAACACACTTTTCGGAAAACTGGGGCAATAAAATTAAGTTAAATGATATATATTTTATTATTTAACAAATTCAAAAATAAAAGAGAATTGTAATAAACACTGATATCTTATAAATAAATGCTTAATATTTACTGAATATGGGAAATACAGTTTAAGCTTTCGTGAGGGGGATTTTTTTGTGTGTGTGAATATGCACCACCCATTCGGTTTATCCAAATATTGAGTTAGGGTAGTTGGTAATTAAATGATGTACCCACATTTGCGTGGAGAGATAGAGGGAAAGAATTAGGGGAAAACTAGCCTCAGCACATCCGACTGAGATTTGAAACCTGTAGACCTCCGTCATCATCAGTCCAGTCCAGTTCATTAAACGGTTAAGACCTTAATACAAAAATAACGGTTACATTATTTATTAGCAAAAAAGAGTGCTTCATTGATCAGTCTCCTTAATTTGTAGGATTAAAACATCAAACAATTCATACACAACATTATCTTAGGTACTCAATGATGCAATTCTGTGAGTAGGCCAAGAAAGAATAATAACGTATTTAAAAAAAATGAATGGCATCAGCCCACTATAGAGTCATAAAAATTGAGTGGCCGCCATATGTTGGCAAATATATGCCAACCTATATGAATAGAGGGTACTATGTTGTCATCACAACAAACTCTCCAGCTGCTAATCTCAGTTTTCTAGACCAGAACTGTTACTTACCATTAGACTCCACGAGGCTATAGATGGTTATTTAAAACGAGCTAGTGTTAATTTTGTACTCTATTTTTTTTATTGAATTTTAAGCTTATAGCAACCATCAATGCGTCGGACCATTATACATATATCTACGTAAATTCTAGGTTAAATAACATTCTTGATTTAAAAAATTTTATTTGAGCTTTTTAATTTGAGTAGGCTCAGAAATTCAAGTTTTAAAGAAATTCAACCTAATTCGACCTAGTTTGACAGACAAAATGATAGAAAATAAAGAACATATATTAATAAAATAAATTAACTCTCATGGATTCAAAACTTCCATCTCTTCCTTCCGATTTCCCCTCTACTTGAATAGAAGTAGTTATCTAGTAGTAAACCTAGATAGTAGGGATGGAGAAGGTAGATTTAAAGGTTACACTAGCTTAGAGAAAGAAAGAAAAATCACATGAATAAATCTCTTATCGAAAACCACCCCTCGATGCACCACCGCTGAGATTCGAACCTCAAACTTTATGTAGCCGTGGAATCTATAATATTGCCAGCTTGATGCCTTATGCCACGTGACTGCGAGTAGACGCCTAAAACTGGATTCACACTTTCACCGGAAAACAATTGGAACAGAAATGGGGTCACGTGACGAGCGCTAAGCCAATCACAATATTTCCACCTCATTGGCACAAGCTGTTCTGCTACAGTTCAACTCATCTCTTCTTGGTCCGCTCTGCCTAAGATCTTTGGCACGGAAAAACCAATCAAACGTTTCAAATCATTGCGAATGCTCTGTAGAGCTAGAAGCAAGCAGACAGTTTCGTTTGCCGTTGTGAGGAGATTTGAAATGACACGTTAATGTAAAGCGTGTGTATCGTTGTATTGGTTTGTCCCACGTCACGGTGTTATAATTTTAAAGCATCCATTGTGACAATAATGCATTATTATTATTATTATTATTATTATTATTATTATTATTATTATTATTATTAGCACCACGTCTTACTACCCGTTCAGGTTATACGCACTTACGCTAATGTGTAATGGTAGGGTGATTGTGAGATGAAATGAAGGACCTACAGTTTAACGTGGAATACGAACCACGGTGGAGGCCTGGAATTCTCCACATTCACAAGATGTCTTGTCAGAGGTGAAGGAAGGGTTTGGTAATCAGATAAATCTGTGCCGGGACCGAGGATTGAAGACAATAATGCAAAATATACGTTAGTATACTTACTTACTAAGGGCTCGAAAGTTCATTGCCACACTTACAAAAGTACACCATCTATCCTTATCCTGAGCAAGTTCTATCCAGTTCACCTCATTAAACCCTATCCTTATATTGATCTAGTTTAATCCAACCCACTTCATCACACCCTATCCCTATTCTGAGTTAGTTCTATCCAGTCCACCTCATTACCCCTCATCCCTGCCTTGAGCTAGTTCTATCCAGTCTACCTCATTACACCCCTACCCCTATCCTGAGCTAGTTCTATCCTGTCTACCTCATTACACTCGATCTATTTCAGGTACGTTATAATGTTATCATCACATTTACGTCTAGGTCCTTCCATTTGCGCTGCATGTCCTGCCCACCGTAATCTACGAGAATTGATTATCCCAACAATCAAGTTCTTATGATCAGTACATGGTATGTAACTCGTCATTGTGTAACTTCATCCATTTTCCAATATATCCATCCAATTCGGGAGCAAGTTTATCCATTAGAAAATAAAATATGTTGATAATCCACTGTTTAAAGTTTTGCGTTGCAATGCATCATGGACCAGTATTCAGCTTGGAGCAAATTTATCCATTAGAAATTAAAATATGTTGATGATCCACTGTTTAGAGTTTGCGATTTAATGCATTATGGGCCAGTATTTAGCTTGGAACAAGTTTACCCATTAGAAATTAAAATATGTTGATGATCCACTGTTTAAAGTTTGCGTTGCAATATTTCATGAGCCAGTACTCAGCTTGGAACAAGTTTATCCATTAGAAAATAAAGTATGGTGATAATCCACTGTTTAAAGTTTGCGATGCCATGCATTGGGCCAGTAGCAACTTTATCCATTAGAAAATAAAATATGTTGATGATCCGCTGTTTAAAGTTTGCGATGCAATGCATCATGGGCCAGTATTCAGCTTGGAGCAACTTTATCCATTAGAAAATAAAATATGTTGATGATCCACTGTTTAAAGTTTGCGATGCCATGCATTGGGCCAGTATTCAGCTTGGAGCACATTTATCCATTAGAAATTAAAATATGTTGATGATCCACTGTTTAAAGTTTGCGATTCAATGCATCATGGGCCAGTATTCAGCTTGGAACAAGTTTATCCATTAGATATTAAAATATGTTGATGATTCACTGTTTAGAGTTTGCGATTTAATGCATTATGGGCCAGTATTCAGCTTGGAACAAGTTTATCCATTAGAAAATAAAGTATGGTGATAATCCACTGTTTAAAGTTTGCGATGCCATGCATTGGGCCAGTAGCAACTTTATCCATTAGAAAATAAAATATGTTGATGATCCGCTGTTTAAAGTTTGCGATGCAATGCATCATGGGCCAGTATTCAGATTGGAACAAGTTTATCCATTAGAAAATAAAATATGTTGATGATCCGCTGTTTAAAGTTTGTGATGCAATGCATCATGGTACAGTACTCAGCGTGTGAATTGCTGCTTCACTCAAGCAGATTCTTGCAGCTCTCTATTCTCGACGAACGTGTAAATGAATCTTTCCTCGAGCTCATGCGTCGTATAGCAAGGTACATCTATTTCCGGCAGTAATCTTTCTTGAAGTGTGTATTTCCTCCCGCCGTGTTCTTCCGGTCAGCGGTCTCATATGAAGGGTTAGGAAGGGGGGTGGGGGGGTTGAGTAATGAGCATCTAGCTTCTTGAATCAGAGTGTGGGGTGATGGAGTAGGGGTGGAGGTGACTGAGGTTGGAAAGGAGGAGGAGGGGGGGGGGGCAGGAAGGCGGTACAATATTTCAGGATGAGAGAAGGAGATGGATCGGTCATATGTTCAGTAAGAAAAAATAAAATGTTACGGTGAACCGCAAATAATTTCTCTTTCTTTTATCTTAAAATAGAGATATTTACTTAAAAAACCCTCGAGATTTGTGAAACGAAATAATATCATTGTTATAGAAACACTTCACCAAAGAACATAAGTTAAATAATATACACTGTCATAGAAACATCGATAAGGTGGAACATCTCTGTTCACATTTCTAAGACATCCATTATATATATATATATATATGTGTGTGTGTGTGTATAAAAAATATATGCTCATATCTCAGAAACTATTGGTTTTATAAAACTATATTCCAGATAAGACATTTTTATTGGGGTCTATTAATAGTACTAACCCATTACAATGATATGTTATTTCCTATCTCAATAATTGTGGAGAAATGACCAAAATTAGAAGTTTTTGCAAATGTAAGAAGCCCTTGAATTAATTTTCATGGGAAAATAACAAATCTACATTATTTTTTTTTTGTAATGGTAAACAATAACTAGACACAAAATTTAGTCAGTATCGTTACAGCGAATTTGGAGAAAATCGATTTATTTTCTTTGTCTACCTACCCATAATTTTAGGTTTGGATATCTAATTCAAAAAACCGTTTGGGGGAACCTTATTAATACCCTAAATATCAAGTTTTAGCCCAACCGATAAAATAGGTTCTGCTCTAGGCCAAGATACAAACAGACAGACAGACAGACGGCATCGTGAAAACCATTTATCCGGTTTCATGTCGTCATGAAATGTAGATATTTTTCAAAATATCGATTACGATTTTTTTCTTTTTCGAAATCAATACTTCTCACTCCAAGGGGTCGAGAAAAAGGAAATGGGGACGACGAAAAACTTGAAGGCTGCAAGGTAAGTACCAACCCCTGGGATAGGGTAGTGTAATATTTCGTATGGTTTTTGACTTTTCTGTTTCAGTGTCTACGTGAAATATTTCTTAAAACAGTTTTGCATTTATATCGAAATAATGAAACATTTTTACGCATTGTTTACAAGTTCAGCTTAGTCTTATTGTTTATAAAACAAAACACATACATTTTAATTAGAAACAGAACAACACAAAACCTTAAAGTAAAATAATTAAAATGTAACATTTTGACGAATAACAGTGTGAAAATTAAAAATTGAAACAGTTGAAGGAAAAGCTTCTTTATCCGCCCCCCAATAAAACCGAAGTATTTGGGAATTGACATAATTGAGCTTAGGGCCAGGACCAGTTTCATAACCAGATTTATCACACCTTAAAGTGGGTGCTATACTAAATACAAGACGACACCTATCTACAGTAGCCCCATGGCTTCTTTGGTGCTGACTGACAGCTCATGGCTGACTTCTGACAGTCAACATTTAGGTATATACCTAAATTTTGACTGTCAGAAGTGATAGCTACTAAACACATGTTTTTGCAGATCATATGGTTCGGCGTAGGGAGACATAATTTGGTTTGGTAGCTTTTCAAAGCCGTCAGCTCTCAGCTGTGAGCTGTCAGTCAGCATCAAAGAAGCCGTGGGGCTATTGTAGACCAAAATGTAATGGATAGAAAAGTGCATCATTATTTGTAGTCTCTGAGCCACATTCGGCCACACCACAAGAAATGTATATTTTTCAAAGATTATAAATATCGTGAATTTTATGAATTAGCCAGTCGTTCCGTGTAGCTTTATTACTTTATTGTACTTATTATAAAGATAAAGGAGGTTGTTTACAATACATGTGTGTCGTGTCGACACGTTATGCAGTTGTGTGTTTTTTTCCTATGTCCTTTTTTATCCATGTCTTCGTGCAGTTTTGATATGAGGTTTCTCCCTTTTGTGTTCTTTCGATATTTTCCGGGAAATCCTAGTCTATTATAAATATCTTAGTATCTTAGTTATGGAATCGGAAGGGGGGGGTGGAGGAAAGAGTGTTGGTACTAAGAAGACAAATACCCTGATGGTAGGGGTGTGAGATGGATCTAGATAGGAACAGCATAAGCAAATAGAATTAAGATGACAAAAAAAAAGGAAGGGGTTGACTCTAACGAAAATACCAATATTCAAGTTAGCTCAGAAAATATTTACTCTCAATAATATATACCTATTTTAGTGATGGCCTTGTTAAATCTTATTTATCACGTTGTTAAGTTTATACGATTATATGAGAAGTAATCTAATAGTGTAGGGATTAGGAATGAAGCAATTTAGAGGTAATCTACCCGCATTAGCGTGGAAGGAGAGTGGGAAACTATTTAGGAAACACCACTCTCAACAGACCCGGCTGTTATTCATACCCCGATCTATCTGTCATCAGCAGACCAGCCTAAAAGTGTTAGTGATGCCTTAGAACATTCGACCACTGAAGCGGGTTACATTTATGTTTTAAGTTGTAAATGATTTGATAGAGGAAAGCGAGAGAATACCTTAAGTTGCGTTGACGCTAAGCATATATATCTATGAGGATAGGTTTAGGTTGGATAAGGGCTAGGTGGTGAGGGGGATAGGAAGGTGATGAAGAAAGAGAGATCTTAAGGTTGGATCGCGGGCGGGGCGGGGTGGGGTGGGGGTATCCCGAGTATCGAATGAACTGGGAACAGATGGAAGTGAAACACAGGTTGCTAAAGGGGATGTTGTGAGGTGGGTTAGGGGTAAGGAGAGAGAGAGAGGAGATGGGGTTGGGGGGGAAGAGACTGGATGATACAAAGTGCATCACGTAATGGGTGGGGGGAAGGGAGAGATTCGGGAAGTTTGAGTTTGAACATTGTTCAGAGTATGAGGGTGAGAGGACCTCCTGTGCTTGAAGGTATATCTGTGCCTCAGCCATTACTTCAAGAAAGTGATGGGGAGAAGGCTTGTAGTGTGGGGGGAGGTTTGATCAGTTGGGCGTAGAAGTGAACTTTCTTTTTTTTTTCAAAGTAATTTGTCTCAAGATTTGGGATGGGACGCGCAGAGTGCTGCTACATGTGTATAAGTATTTATTGAACGTTTAACCTACAATTAGATATAAAATATACATTCCAAATTTCAGTAGGATGATCATATAGAAAATTCACTTTTTTTTATTGTAACAAACAATTTTAATGTTTTACTATTTTATTATTGGTTTTTCATAGGTATTGATAATATCTATTAAAAGTGACAGTTGAAGGTCACATGGCTTGACGTATTAATAGCTGAAAATAGTTATACTGCTAGTAAGGCCCTTTCTATGAAAATTGGCTTTTATATGCCAGTGGTATAAGAACGTGTGAAAAAGAGAAATAGTAATAGTTTTACTAATAAAAAATCATGTATGACTCGATACATGGATGTTGTGAAGGGAGTATAGGGAGGTGTGGAGAAAGTAAGTGAGGATGGATTAAGTATGGAGTTGTTATTTTTTGAGTAAAATGAACAATTTCTTGCCTACTCCGTTAAAAAAAACAGCGTGATTAGGTACTACGTGCATTATTTAGTACTCTTACGAATGGATAAATATGAGAGCTTATAAAGATAATATATTTATTTTCATGAATTTTAAAACGTCAGTACATTTATTCTGAATCTGTCACTTTTTGATCGATATTATAAATACCAATAAAATACTACTACTTATACTATAGTGACACATGTTTTTATTTTATAAAAGGTGTTTCATTTGCTTAATTTACACAAAGCTGTGGTCTAAATATCCCATAGAAGAAAATATTCAGTTAAATAGGTTTTAGAAACAACTTAAGTATCCTGATATTTGTTCAGGTTAATGCGAGTGCATTTTCTTTTAAGGTTCATCACCTTACGATCCCTCGTTAGGAAATTAAATAAATCGTTTCCAGAGCTTACATTGAAATCACAGAGTAAATAAATTAAGTGTTTACTCGTGGGTTGTTGCCACTGCAAATCCTGCTTGATGGGACTGTACTAGTAGACTGTTAACTCCAGCTCACTATTCAGTAGACCATCCACGAAAAAAATTATATTGTATGAAAGTATTCTAATTATCTCTAAACGAAAAGTTTGTTACCGAATAGGAGGAAATAAAATGTGCTAGTATAATGCTTGTCAAATATTGCTTACCTTGGCAAAACCTATAGGCCGTACCGGTTACAAATATAAAATAAGATGCAAGGATGAGATTTTAATGTACTTGAAAGAAACAGGTTTTAATAAGGTGGACTGGATGTAACTTGCTTAAGATTGGAATAGGGTGTGATGAGGATTGAGGTGGACTGGATAGTACTATCTCAAGATAGGGATAAAGTGTATTGAGTTGGACTGGATAGAACTATTTCAAGATAGGGATAGGGTGTAATGAGGTGGACTGGATAGAACTATCTCAAGATAGGGATAGGGTGTAATGAAGTTGACTTGATAAAACTTGTTTAAGATTGGAATAGGGTGTAATGAAATGAACTGGAATGAACTAACTTAAGACAAAAATAGGGTGTAATGAGGTGGACTGGATAGAACTAGCTCAAGATAGGAATAAGGTGTAATGAGGTGGACTGGATAGAACTAGTTTAAGATTGGAATAGGATGAAATGAGATGAAATGGATTGAACTAACTTAAGACAAAAATAGGGTGTAATGAGGTTTGAGGTGGACTGGATAGAACTAGCTCAAGATAGGAATAGGGTTTAATAAGGTGGACTGGATAGAACCAGCTCAAGATAGAGATAGGTGGCGTACTTCTGTAAGTGCGGCAATGAACTCACATGTTCCTAATGCCATAGAGTAAATATGTCCAAAAGGAAACCGGTAAGCAGAGATTAAAATTTTTAATATGTAAAAGTATGTATAATTTTAATGTGTAACGCACCTCTGATGACCTTGCACAAGAGGTCGTGTCCACTTTCCCCGTCCTTCCTTCTACACAGTGTGGTTCTAGGTGTGTAAGGGAGGAATGATAATACTTAATAATAATAATAATAATAATAATACTTAGCACCACGTCTTACTACCCACTCGGGATATGCGCTTAAGTACTAAATACTCCAACAGGCTAGGAACTGGGAAGGATGAATATAGAGGAAGGGAACCCGCATCTGCGTGGAGGGAGAGCAGAAAGCAATTTCGAAAAAACCACCCCTAGTTCACCCAACCGGGACTCGAACCTCAATCTCTCCGTCCTTGGCAGTCTAGTTCAACACGAAACTTGCACGTTAGCCAACTACGCCACCGAGGCGGGTGGGAGGAATGAGAGCTACCATGATGAGATGGGTTGTGGTGGTGGTGGAGGGGGTGACTAGATAAATGATCTGATATAGATCACTGGAAGGTAATAAAGGGGCTTGGGTAGGGGAGGGAAAGATGTTTCCCTAAGACTAGTTTGATGAAAAGGGGTAAGGAGATGCGTTTAATTAACTCTCCAAATATTTGTGGCCGACTCAAGAAGTTAGGAAGGGACAGGTAGTTATGTGCCTTAATTCAAACACAAAATGCAACCCCCCCTCTGAACAAAAACAGGGGTGACCATTTCCTTACACAAATATCCGTAAATTGTTAAAAACCCCTTCTTAAGAGATTTTTTAAAGACAAATTAATTACTTTTATTTTTTTACATCCATTACTGTTTCCAGCCCATGGCCTGGGTCAATTTTTTATCCAAGACTTATTTTCCACTCCCAGCTGGATAGACCTGTCGTAGCTTCATAAAAAAAACACCTTATAATCTAACTTAAGACTAGGACAGGCACAGCATCCAGTCCCCGGCTGTTAATTTATCACTATGAAAGTGTAAACCCACATTTCAGCAATTATACATTTTTTGGACATGGCAGGAATATAACCCGGTACTCTTATCTCAGTAGACATACACGCTACTAACAGAGCTAACTAAGGTTTCGGATTGATAACTGTTATCAATAAGACATGATATTTTTTTTATATATGAGAAGCTAACTTTGAAAAATAATATAACCTGTTGTTTGGTAAAACTTGTTCACTTCACATCATGTCTTCAAATGTACAATAAATAATACTAATATTGATATACTTAGGTTGGAATGACAAATATAGTTTTGATATTAATTATTTTACATTTATTTTTAATTTCTGCCTTGCTTGCCCATTCCCTATTATAGTAATTATTAAAAAAGCTTAGTCTGGACGGATAGTAAGACACGGTGTACACAAGACCAGATAACCTTAAGGTGGGGATGTAGGGTACGTGAGACAAGGTCAGTGTTTTTGAAAGGTTTTTAAAAAAATATTTTTGGTCAAAATTAAAAAAAATATTGCTCCAGTAGAAATATAGATTTCGGTTTGTTTCACATGGGGATAACAACAGTAATTGTTGAATATCTGTCACGAACATAGCGGCATTAGATGAAAGACTTATTAAATTAAGAGAAAAAGTTGTCGCTAATTCCCAGATCACCCTTGACATATATTTAACATCTGTTGATATCACCATATGAATAAAATTAAACATTACATTTTTACTGGAACAATATTTTATTTTTATTTTGGACAAATAAATATTTTGGTAAAATAACTGCAAAATTCATGGATTTTTTGTGTGTGCCTCTTTCCACTTCACCTTAAATGTATAAAGACTACTGCCCAAGTGGAGCTAGGTCTCATTTTAACTTGGCTGTTTGACATTTCGTCTATATTTCTGTTTTGCAATTACTATCAAATGCATGAACCAATTTTAACGAAAGTTGAAGTAGGCATTATTTAAAACAATGCCAAATGACATACTTATTTATTATTTCACTGAGCCGTTTGAACAAAGGTTGCTATCCATTAATATATAGTTATACTCCAACTTACGACCCTTTTCAATTGACCCCCATGTCCCGAACTTTGAGGCACTTGCTTCGCAGGTACACCTTTGCGTCGTAACGATACCACTCACAATATTGTCCAGTGATTTGATGCTTACCTCTTTTAGAAATATAACGTCTAAAGTGTTTAATCACAAAGGTGCTATTTACGACAATATACATACACATTGGACGAAGGTAATACCACAGATCATACAACTTCATATATACCTGAATAATTGGTGTACTAGGTGACCTGGCTATCTAGGGGTAAGGAGTCGGACTTCTGTGCTGGCGGCCGGGGTTCAATCCTCAGTCCCGGCATAGATTTATCTGATTACCAAACCCTTCCTTCACCTCTGACAAGACATCTTGTGAATGTGGGGAATGCCAGGCCTCCACCGTGGTTCGGATACCACGTTAAACTGTAGGTCCTTCATTTCATCTCACAATCACCCTACCATTACACATTAGCGTAAGTGCGTATAACCCGAACGGGTAGTTAGACGCGGTGCTAATAATAATAATAATAATAATTGGTGTACTAATTATTTTTCTGGTTATAGCAACAGCCATTCTATGTTATGTTCTACCATGAGGGCAAATATATTTTTTTTTGGGGGGGGGGGGCTACTGTAATTACTAATTTATTATCACCT
>CABFVX010000196.1:136102-151336 GCA_902151425.1 Timema shepardi | reverse complement strand
GTCCCGGCACAGATTTATCTGATTACCAAACCTTTCCTTCACCTCTGACAAAACATCTTGTGAATGTGGGGAATGCCAGGCCTCCACCGTGGTTCGGATCCCACGTTAAAGTGTAGGTCCTTCATTTCATCTCACAATCACCCTACCATTACACATTAGCGTAAGTTCGTATAACCCGAACGGGTAGTAAGACGCGGTGCTAATAATAATAATAATAATGTAGTAACGATAGTAACACGGAGGAAACAAGGTCTACTGTTCACATAACTACTACAGCTTGAATAAATAGTGGTTTTTGCTAGAATATGCACCGGGGGAATACTTTTAGGCTGTGACTATACCGCAGACGCTCATAAGCCGTGCTCTACTAAGAAATGAAAGTAATTCCGCCGGAAGCCTCGTGTTTGAAACAAAGCTACTTCCTGCAATGAGGGGCCTTAATAAAAATTGATCCCGGTAGTTCACGGTTACTTTAAAAGTTCATAAATAATGAACGGTATCGACTACCAGGTACAAACTAACCGATTTCTTTACCTTCAACATATGTGCTTCCCTCTTTTTGTTTTGGTCGTTTCATTAGGTATCTTCTTTAATAACATGTATTGAACGGGTTGTCTTATATCGAATTTTACATCTGTTAGGGTCAAAATAAGGTTATACATTTTGACAGTTGCTATAAATTAATAGAGATGATAAACATCTCTTTCTTTATACTTCTTTATATTATAAAAACAAAGAAGAGCTTTTAACTTACCTTATTTTCCATCCTCCTTTTTTTACTTTATCTAGACCGTCGGAAAGGTAAGTATAATGATCGTAAAAAAAATTGAACTCGAGATTTGGATAAATTTCGACGTTTCATGACCCCTGAAACAAAAATAATAATAGTTTTTTGCGATGACGTTTGTCTTATCTGTTCATCTGTACCTCGGATTAGAACCAAAACCATTTTAACAATTGGAATTTCAGGAAATATATACCAAAACCTAGAATTAAGTGTAATAATAGTGAGGGGATAAAAGATAAATAACGTATTTTATCAAAATCTTCTCAAATGGTTTTGATTAAATTTTGAATGCAGGAACTGTTTAACAATTCAAACAAAAAGGCAATTTTCATTTTCCAATGAAATTGAGTTTGAGGGTGTTTTTATTAATATGCAGGAATTTCCAAATTTCATTGTATCTCCATAAACATATAAGTTATGGAATAGCCTATTATTTAAAATTAATAATCTTTTATTTAAAATATATTTTTCATAAAACCGATAGTTTCTTATATATCTTTATATCGCTATCGCGAGAGATATATTATATGTATATTCTTATATCGCTATCACGAGATATATATATATATAGCAGTGTATAATATTTAGTTTTACAAATCTTTTGAGTTCATAGTAAATGTATTTTCGTATTATTATGTTCATGAAGCATAATCAAGTAGTTCAAGAACTATGTGTGAAAAATTAAACTATACGTAGGTATCTGCTAGGGCAACTTTTTAATTATTTTGGTAAAAATTTGTATTGTTGTAAAAACAGCAAAAATTCAGACGTTAAATTCTTCCATACCACCACCCAGGTCTTTCTTCCCCAAAGGGTTGTGTCTATCGCCCTTATATTACTACCCACATTTATTATATTTTTATTGAAAAAATAATTTGGTCTGCTGTTCAATGGAATATTTTATTTTCAGCACCGCGTCATGCTACTCGTTCGGGTTATACGCTTATGTAATAATTAAGCTAATAATTTTAAGGATTAGGAAGGCTATATTTAGAAGAAGTGTACCCACCTTTGTGTGGAGGGACAGGGGAAAACCATTTTGGGAAAACCACCAAACCGAGCTTTTTACCTCGATCTCCAAGTCATTGATAGTCTTATCTACTGCGAGATTAGTGCCTTAGATCATGCGCTCACTAAGTTGGGTAACGAATTTATCGAAATTTTAAAAATATATCGTGATATATTGTCGATAAAGAAATTAATGTTTTTCTCTAAATATGAAAATATTTTGGCAGTCTTCTAGACAAATTAAAAATAATAGCTTTGAACTGTTTATTCAGGGAGAGCGGTTGTTTTACTACCAACATAAATTGTTTCCAATAATTCAAAGTTGGTAGGCGTGTCTTTATAACAAGAGCCCTTTCCCCTGTCGACCACGGCAGGGCCTATATTTTTATTGATCCTTAATGTGTGTACTAATTGAAAAAATAAATTAATAGGGCTTGATGGAAAGAATTTTAATTATCATCACATTACTGAAGGTAAAGATATAGTTCAATTTTAAAAATGAAGAACCTTATCAGAAACCTAGATAATTTACTAGATCTAGTGTAATGTGTTCATATGTCAAGTCATGTAATCTTACACTGTCATCTTTGATAGATTGTATCACTATCGAAAATAACACTTAGTAATTAATCAGATGTTTTCAATTTTTGCCACGAAAATATATGTTTTGATTTTATAAAACTGTCCTTCCTATGAAAATTGGACTGTATGAGGTTAGCTAATTTGAAAACCAGTCTGAAGATTAAATGGCGTATGCTATTATTACTAGCACTGCGTCTTACTACCCGTTCGGGTAATACGCACTTACGCTAATGCGTAATAGTAGGGTGATTGTGAGATGAAATGGAGGACCTACAGTTTAACGTGGAATCCGAACCACGGTAGAGGCCTGGCATGCCACACATTCACGAGCTGTGATTAATACACGTCTTGTCAGAGGTGAAGGAAGGGTTTGGTGATCAGATAAATCTGTGCCGGAACCGAGGATTGAACCCCGGACCACCAACACACAAGTCTGTGACACCTTACCCCCAGACTGCTATGTCACAAAATGGCGTATGTATCATCTCAAACACTCATTAAAAGCTTGTAAAATATACAATTAGTAAGTCTGTCAACTGATGTAAGATTCACTTCAGTCGCTAAATGGTTTAAGGTGTCACTCTCGTGTTAGACTTCCCTGTTGATGACGAGAAGATTTGGGTTCGATTTCAGGTTGAAACTACTGAGGGTTATTTTTTTCCAAAATAGTTTACCCACTCTCCTTTCACGCAAATGTGAGTACATTACATCAAAAATGCTTTCTTCCTCATCCATACCCCATTAGAGTAATTATCATACATACCTATAGCCTGAACAGCTGGTGAAACGCGATTATAAAAAAAACTGATGTAAGGATATCACAGTTCGATTCCACATTCGGACAAAAACGTGTCATTGTTAAATTGTCTTGTACTACTTTTCATTAAAGAGTAAGATTAAATATGATGGGTTCCTTACTGTGTTAAGCTATAGGAAAAACCCACTGTTTTCACGTGGACAAAGGCGTCTGTTTCATTATTTCTAGTTAGCCCACGACGGGGAGGTTTTTTTTTATCAATTCCAGGATGTGTGTATCAATATGCATATGGTTTCCCACTTTTCATATTAAATTGAGGATACACTTCCTTTAAATTACGCCCTACTCATCCTATACAATATTAATATAAATTGGGCTAACCCATACGGGTAGTAGCACATGTTTTGGGTGTAGAGGGTATAGTTTGTATATAATAGTCTGTGTACGTATTAAATACGTAACATACATGTGTGGTCCTGTTAGTAGATTAACTACAATGACAGAACCCCGAACCCTTCATAGCTAAGCTTGCTCTCCAAGGCGTGTATATGGCCGGCCTCATGGTCTAGTGTTCATCCTTCATAGATAGTGATCTAGAGGTCACGGGTTTACTTACCGTCTATACCCTTGGTATTTTTCCCGACTAGTAATATTGTCGCTATGGTTTCCATGATCTGGTTAATTGGGCTGATGCAAGGTGTAATACTTCTACCGGAACCACTTAATCATCATTGTTATCACATCTCATCAGAGTGTTACATACGCTAAAACGAAAAACAAAACATTATATATCATATTATTGTAAATATATTAATTATTATAAATTCCAATTATATAATTTAGCAACAACAAATCAAAATAATTGACAATTAGCCTTTGTCAATCTATTACTCGCAGTCAACGATCATTTTATCGTTGCTGTGATATCATTTGAGCCAATGCGCATGCGTAGAGTATAACCACAAAATGGCACACGCGCATCCGTTTGTCCTGATTTAGGCACCGCCATTAGTTCCGTGTAGTGACGTCATTAAAGACAAGAGTGTTGGCGATTGTTGTAATGCATGTCTGTCCTGCAGGTGATAGATTTGATGCGCAGTCTAGAAGTAATAAGTCTAAGGCATCAGTATAGTCTTATCACATATTTCTATATGGTACGGTCGTTATAATATGTATACTTGTACATGATTTCAGCATTGTAAGTGGATTTTAAGTCTCGTGTTACAAGCTCTAGTCGGTGACCTGGCGGTCTAGGGGTAAGGTGTCAGACTTCTGTGCTGGCGGCCGGGGTTCAATCCTCGGTCCCGGCACAGATTTATCTGATTACCAAACCCTTCCTTCACCTCTGACAAGACATCTTGTGAATGTGGGGAATGCCAGGCCTCCACCGTGGTTCGGATTCCATGTTAAACTGTAGGTCCTTCATTTCATCTCACAATCACCCTACCATTACACATTAGCGTAAGTGCGTATAACCCGAACGGGTAGTAAGACGCGGTGCTAATAATAATAATAATACAAGCTCAAATCAAAACGTTAACATTGATCACCAATGTATGTTTATCATGTGTTAAATAGGCCTACACATTTCCTTACATTTGTTCAGATACATACAGTAGGCCCATGGCTTCTTTGGTGCTGACTGACAGCTCACAGCTGACAGCAAAAAGCTTTGAAACGTTACCAGACATAATTATGTATCCCTACGCCGAACCATATGATCTGCAAAAACATGTGTTTAGTAGCTGTCACTTTTGACGGTCAAAATGTAGGTATATACCTAAATGTTTACTGTCAGAAGTCAGCTGTGAACTGTCAGTCATCACCATAGAAGTCATGGGGCTACTGTACCTCTTATTTATACTCTTTTTTATTATAAAGTTACATTAAATCTTAATAACCATAGCCCACGTATTATTTAAACAGCCATTTTCTACTCACCACACTGGTAATTTTGCCGGCACTAGCTTGGTATAATCATGTTGAGTGGGGCTGCCAAGGAGCTTATAATATATAGAGGGCGCGTTAAAAGTAGCATTCTCTGCTTGTAGACGTGAAGCCACTTTTCAAAAAAACCACGCCCCTTTGCGAGACCAACGTTAAGGAAATTCCCTACGCCATTATGATTAGTTTTTTTGTTTGTTTTATTACTGCTGCAGTTGATATATCATCGAGTGTTTAAATAATTATGCCATATGCACTATGTTGGGCCTAGTCATCATAAGTTACGCATAGAATTGATTTCTGTGTCTCTAAGACTTTTTAACAATCAATGATGCCAGTACTCTATTTAGTAACACATGCGCGTTTGTTTTATAAATATATAAATAAAAATTAATATTTTCTGAAAGCCTAGATTTATGTTCATCTAGTAAAAATTATGATAAAATATGAGATAGAATCGGGAATATAACAAGTTTTTATTCTCGATGTTAAAATAATTATCAACCAATAATTGTAATATGTTGTTAGTGTTAATGTTTATAGTGACAATCCCTAATGAACCCATTGTGTCAATGGTCCTTTAAACACTATAAATAATAATTTATAGTGACTTTTTTGTTTGCCTTGAAATAAATACAATAATTATGGTTATAGTAATTTTACCAACCACATTACGAAGTTACAATCATTATTGCAATCAGCTGGTAGTGGTGTCCAAACCAGTCCGGATTAAAATTATAAATGCAATCAACACACAAACCTGGTCATCATTTTGGCACATGTGCAATTATATTTTTACTGCATATTTTTGCTAAACTATTGGGGTAATGTCACATAATCCAAGTTGGCTCACATTGCCAATATTTCTTTTGTTTAATCGTTTGTGCTCCATTTGTTCTCGTATGTGCCCGAAAATGTACATCCGTGAGTCAAAATTAGGCGTTCTAAAAAATATTTAATATGTCAGGCTAACTTGAGATTTCCCTATACCTTAACTTGTAGAAAAATTGACTTCAAACTGGCCAATCTGAATTTGAAAAAATCAATGCAAAAAAAATATCTGTTTCTACCATTAGTTTGTGCTAATATATGATTGAATTAGATTATTTGTGTTCTAAAATTAGACCTCTAAGATAACATTTATGTGGTGGGCCAATTTGAGATACGTGATAATGTAAAAGCTATTCGAGATCAAATGATGGTGTGAATTGTATCATATTGGTTATGGAAACAACCATATCCGTACTGGATACATCTTACAATTAAATTGAAATTCTGCCTTAAACTTTGATTTAAGAATGAATTACTACTGAGTAGCTCAGTGGTAAATCAATGATCTTCTATGCCAATGGTCCTGGGATCGATTCTCAAGTACAAGTGTGATTTTGAATTTATTTCCTTAATCGTAGATATTTAATTCATTTAGAAAGTGATCAGAGCTTACAAAGTTTAAGGTAGAAAAGCAAGTGCTTGGAGGGTGATAGCTTATTTCCTTTCCCATCAGCTTAAACAATAAGATACAAAATATACGTCAATGATCACGTGGTTTAAGACGTCAGGCCCGAGATAGAATGGATTGTCAGGGACTTGTAAGATCAAGGTTAGAATCTTGGTGGTGATTATTCATATGTAATTTACCATTATAATTCTCCATTTTCTCTCTGCTCTAAGGATGGTTCTTTTAGTCTAGGCTACCCCTTACATTCCTAACTCATAAATTAATCCATTAACATGTTGCAGTCAAATGTGATTAATAAAAAATGAAGGCTTATAAAAAAACAATTTTTGCTATAAAACTATTTAACATAATAATTTTAAACTCCAAATTCTAGATATAAATGATATATTAACTAGGGGTTTGCACGCAGGCATTTTTCACTTTGAGCCAAGCTACGGTAAAGCCGGTACGAAAACAAATATTTATTTATATTACTGTAATTTAATAAATTATGAATCAAGAAATATTATAAGTCAAGTTTTTTTTGTAACCAACCCATGCATGGACCATAATCACAAACGTATTTTTTTAAATTATTTATTTTTCATAAAAATTCTGATTTCTCAATAAATTTAATATCGTTATTCAAGATATAATATAATTTTTTAATCAGACTAAAGACAATATTTAGGATCCTTATTTGCTATGGAAGAGTATACTAAAATTGAATCATATCAATTAAATCCAGAATTTCCGAAATAGAATCAAAAACTCCAACAAGTTACTCAAAGTTTTCGATCTTTGTCAAAATATCCTAATCAAGTTTGAATAACTATTAAAACTCTACTAAAAATTAAAGCTTATAGTAATCAAACCCCTAATAATAAAAACATGCTGGGATAAAGAGTCTTTTTTTGCTCACTAATATATCAGACTCTGAAGTACGATAACTAAACGTTCATGGAAACATGGGATGCCTGCCCGCATCTAAGCAATGATTTGTTCTTCCCTTTGTGTATTTCTACCAATCTAGAGTGGCTCCTAATTCCCTCCATATAATTCAACCTCCTTGAGTGGTGTGACTCTCAACCCGCCTTGTCAGTGTGGTCAACCTGCCCGCACTAATGGCCCTTTACTAACTCAGGCCTGCCTTGTCCGCCATTACCGCACATCGATACAGCGCTGTCTTGGATAAAGAAGGTACAGACTCGTTCAGGATCAAGGTTTTGGAAGAAACAGTAGGATAAAGGTGTTGCTAAGAGCGCCACAAGGTATATATTGTTCAACAGGATACCATGATCAATTGGTTCCTGTTAAAACAATAAGTGGGCATACTTACCTCATTCACTCTATGGCATTAGGAACTCGAAAGTTCTTTAACACACATTCCAGTCCCCCTCATTTACACCCTATCCATATCTTGAGCTAATTCTATCCAGTACAACTAATTACACCCTATCCCTATCTTGAGATATCTCTATCCAGTACAACTTACAATAATATATCCCTATCTTGAGCTAGTTCTATCCAGTCCAACTAATTACACCCTATCCCTATCTTTAGCTAGCTCTATCCAGTCCCCCTCATTTACACCCTATCCCTATCTTGAGATATCTCTATCCAGTACAACTTATAATAATATATCCCTATCTTGAGCTAGTTCTATCCAGCCCAACTAATTACACTTTATCCCTATCTTGAGCTAGTTCTATCCAGTACAACTTATAATGATATATCCCTATCTTGAGCTAGTTCTATCCAGTCCAACTAATTACACCCTATCCCTATCTTGAGCTAGCTCTATCCAGTCCAACTAATTACACTTTATCCCTATCTTGAGCTAGTTCTATCCAGTACAACTTATAATAATATATCCCTATCTTGAGCTAGCTCTATCGAGTACAACTTATTATAATATATCCCTATCTTGAGCTAGCTCTATCCAGTCCAACTAATTACACTTTATCCCTATCTTGAGATAGTTTTGTTCAGTCATCAAATTACACTCTATCCCTATCTTGAGTTAGTTCTATCCATTACCTCATTACACTCTATCCCTATCTTGAGTTAGTTCTATCCATTACCTCATTACACTCTGTCCCTATCTTGAGTTAGTTCTATCCATTTACCTCATTACACTCTGTCCCTATCTTGAGATAGTTCTATCCATTACCTCATTACACTCTGTCCCTATCTTGAGATAGTTCTATCCAGTCCACCTCATTATACACAATCTCTTTCAAGATAATTATAATGTTACCTCTCATCTGCGTCTATGTCTTCCCAATAGTCTCTTCCCATTGGGTTTGCGAGTCAGTACCCTGAACAAGGTTTTATCTTCTCTCATTCGCACTGCAAGTACTGCCCACCGTAATCTATTAGACTTGATTATCCTAACAATGTACTCTGATAAGTACAGGATATGTAGCTAATCATTATATAACCTCCTCCACTCACCAGTATCTTTATCACTTTATGGAACAAATATCACCCCAAACACCTAGTTCTCAACTAAATTTTTGTTTGGGCCAGTAAGGTAATAAACCACGTTTCACACCCATAGAGAACAATTGGGGATTATTTTTTTCTTTAAACAGACATGATGGTATAAATTCCCTACTTATCTGTTTGTCTTGCACGATGAATTAGTATAGAAAGCGACTTTTGTTCAACAATTTTCTTTTTACATTTCAAACCTTCGTGGTAGTTTTGCAACCAGAAATCAACTTTTGGGATGAAGGGCGTTTGTTTATTGAAACCATTAATCATGTATACTCGGATTATCCTGAAAGATAGTAATCTTTCCTTGACCGATTACATTAGGACTCTCTGGTATCAGCTGCGACAATGTAGAATAATGCAGGGTAGGCTTGCTACCTTACACGTTATATGAAGGATACTCGTTCGCAATTTTAATTCTTAGGAATAATTTGACTTTTAATATTTTAGGATTGTTTGACATAAAATGATAACTTAAGGGGTGGTTGTAGGGGACGGTAGAAAAGGTCAGTGTGTTTGCAACTTGTATATCAAAACATTTTGGTTAAAATAAATAAAATATTGATAAACTATAAAGAGAGTTTGATTTTCTTCAAATGTCAATTCCAACAGTTGTTGTATATGAGCATAGCAGCATTAGCAGGGAAACTTTTTAAATGAAAATAAAAAGTTGTCATTAATTTTCTGGACACCTTGAAATATATTCAAATATATATAATTAAATTAAAATCATCAACTGAGGCGGTATTTTACTTATTTTGGCTAAAAACATTATTTAATATAAAAACTTCAGGAATATAGGCCCTTTCTCGCATATAAATTCAACCTAAACGTAAGGAGGGAAGTTAAATAGAATTTAAACCAGATTTAACTTAATTTTTTAGATATTTTTATCTAGATATCCTTACAAACACATATTAATATTGTACTTCATAAAAAATAACTCATTAATAACGTGTTCAATTGAAATGGCCGGATGTTGGCCAGAGCGTCGACATTAAAGAATGCGTTGTGTGTTTTTATTTAATTCCTTTAATGGAGTGTCTGTGTCGTGGTGTGAATGTGTTTGAGTAGTTAGAGGTGGAGTTTTTATTTTACAGCACCCCTGTTTCCCCAGAACCCTTCTTTCCTTCTTCGCACCACGTCTAGAGACTAACAACGCTCATATGGCGAATAAAAACTGTTTAAAATGTAAGGGAGACCGGTGTAGACTAGCACAAGCCATGGGTAATGAGGGCACATTGGGAATTGATTTGTTTCGTATGCGTTTACTGGTTAAAATTTTTACTGTGTTTTTCACTTAATAATAATAATAATAATAATAAAATATTTAGCACCACGTCTTACTACCCGTTGGGGTTATACGCTTTAAATACTAATTACTCTAATGGATAAGAAATTGGGAAGGTTGAATTATAGGAAGTGAACCCGCATTTGCATGGAGGTAGAGTGGAAAGCCATTTAGGAAAAAATCATCCCCCGGTTCACCCGACCGAGATTCGAACCTCGATCTCCCCGTCCTCAGTAATCGAGCTCAGCACGACAAGCGCGTTAGGAAACTACACGCCGCCGAGGCGGGTTGGCACTTAATACTTTAGAATCATACTTCTTGTGTTTCTACTTTGTCGTTGACATTTAATTTTCTAATCAATAATAATGTTTTAGAAAAAATTGAAACTACATATTTGTGCTATTAATCTTGCAATATAAAGTACTTGATTTCCGAGGGAGGGGTGATTGAGGTTTAGATCTCAGCCGGTTTAACTGCGAATAGTTTTCCAAGTATTATATTTTATTTTGTATTTTCTCATACTCTATCCACGCTAAGGGGTTATATTTTTTCTTAAAAACTTCTAATCTATACCATTTTGTCTTAGCCTTAATATTTTATTACCCTAGAATAAAAAATTATAACACATTTTCTTCTTTATTTTAAAATATCAGCTATAACTTATATGTAAAGCACCCTTAAATAGGTATTACTCTATAAACAAACATAATTTTATTAATCAAACTAAACACTACTCAGATGTTCAATTCTTACAAAACAGTTAAAGCTATTTTTCTTTCAATTAAATTTTTTAAAAGAATGTTAAATATAAGATACTCTTATATAATGTTTCTTTTTATAGACAAACAATCTATTTTACTAACAATGCAAAGATCTTCTCAAATACCCATTTAGAACAAAATCTTTAAATAATTTGTAATCCCCTTCAAATTTACAAAAAGGATTTATTAATAAACCACACTTAATTTTAAAGCTAAAATCCTTATCCTTATTTGTCCTTTGAGTTGTGACCATATAACGTCTAAATCTCAAATTTGAACGAAGTCCAATCAATATTTTCAGCTAAAGTCTCAATTACATACAAAGGACAGAAACACAACCAGACTTACATGCACATAATTGTAAAACCCACCTTTTTTTGTGTTCGGAGACACACAAAACTTCAAGGTCCAAAATGTACACGATTACAATAGGTCTACTCTTTCCAAGTGAGAAAGTAAAAATTACTTTATAAATATACCAACCAAGAGAGAAATTTTTCTACCCTTGAACGAATAAAAGCCATTCAAATAAAAGTGATTTTATCTCCCAACTCTATCAAATCTTTACACTACTATGTCATAACCATTCTTTCTTTTTTCAAAAAAATATCTACAATCTGAAACCGTTATTTTATTCATAGAATGTCTCAAATATATTTTTTTTTGCATCACTTACATGCCCATTATTAAAAAAATATTTTTTTCAGGCAATACATCCTAAGCTAGAAATATGATCCAGAATTATATCTTTATGTAAAACAATAGAAAGCACTTTGTAGTAATTCCATTTGTGTAAATCATATTTTATCTCGAATTTATCACTTTTACGCGGGTATTGAAGAAGATAAAAAAGTAGGGGGAGCAGTTTGAATAATGTGTGTGTGTGTGTGTGTGTGTGTGTGTGTGTGTGTATGTGAAGGTTTGTAAAGTGGTATGGGCTAAAAGAATTGCTGTTATACAAAATAGGACGGAAGAATAAAGTTTTTTTCTTTCAATAATTTTATTTCTCACAAACACAATATATTTGTTTTATTTTTAATCGTAGAATATATTGTACATATGCTATTGCTAGAATATATATATATATATATATATATATATACAATACATGTTAAATAACCCGGTGGCATAATTAATGAGGTTTATTTGTGAAATTTATTATTTAAAGAAAGATCCCTGTAGTTAGCTAGAGCTACAAAAATATTTTTTGGTAACAGAGCTTACGTGTGCTGTATTGATAAACCTACTAATACAATTTTATGCTTAATTACTTTTTGAAACTCCTAATGCTGATGCGCTCCAATAAGAGTTGTCTTCATTATCCAATTACAATATTATGCTTCGAATTTAGTCATCGCGCGCTGCTGTTTTTATAGTCGCTACATTTTTAAAATTTTCTGGTATTTTAGCTATAGTATTTTTAGTATATCGCTATATGTATTAATTGTACACAATTTCTATATTATTTCAGCCGTTATTGGCCATTAATGTATCTCATGTAATAGTAAATTTTCACGAGTTTAAATGAATAAGTTTTATGTAGTGCCTTAAACGTTTTTACTTCTAATTCTATGGCTCGCTACCGAATTTTTACTGTAACCACAGAAACTATGTATATGTCATTTTATTTCGGTTATGCATGAGATATTGTAATTTAAAGGTATATATTTAATTTTGCAATTTGTTTGTGACACTACTATTGCCATTACTTTCAGTGATATAAGGGAATTACGATATATGAGTAGGTGACCTGGCGGTCTAGGGGTTAGGTGTCAGACTTCTGTGCTGGCGGTCGGGGTTCGATCCCCGCTCCCGGCAAAGATTTATCTGATTACCAAACCCTTCCTTCACCTCTGACAAGACATCTTGTGAATGTGGGGAATATCAGGCCTCCACCGTGGTTCGGATTCCACGTTAAACTGTAGGTCCTCCATTTCATCTGCCAATCACCCTACCATTACACATTAGCGTAAGTGCTTATAACCTGAACGGGTAGTAAGACGCGGTGCTAATAATAGTAATAATAATTATATATGAATAACATTAGTATTAGAAACATAACTAAGAATTTTGTAAGGTCTGTTACGAGAAGAGGTCAATGGTGGTGACATTATGGGTAACCGCGCCGGGTAACACCAACCATAGTTACGTCATTGAAATAACCAACATTGAAAACGAGTGCATTTATCATAAAACTATCAAAATTGACGCCGTGTATATGAAACCCATTTTTTTTAATCAACAAATTAAAGTAGATCAAGTAGGTTTAAGAAATGTCAGATGGTGTCTTGAAATAGCTGTATCACAATATTGGCTACCATGGACTTAATCTAAGATAATACTGCAGGGTGATGATGTAGTATTTTAAGAATCTTAATAGAAATTCACCCAAAACAATAAATTATTGAAAAAAACTTATTATGTCCGGTTAGTTTGAATTTAACCCTGGAGTAATCGCAGCTTGGGTATTTTTACTAAACTTGACGGGGCTGTTCTGATAAAATGTTAATTTACCTTTTATAACAACTGTTTGAACAATCGCGATCATGATAATGCAGTGAACAAATGAAGGATGATTGTCTTTAAAGAGAAAGGTTTTTACTAATTGAGGGTAAACCATTATTAACAAGTACAGTCCTATCAAAACTTTCTCGCCTTTACAATAACCCACGCATGAACACAAGTTTGTGGTAACGGTATAAAGATTGGATATTTCCAGACATTTAGCTCGGTCGGTGATGTGTTTGTCTGCTGATATCAGAGCTATAGATTATATGTCAGACCAAGTAAAAAAAATGGTTGTGATTGTAAAAATTAGTACTTTCCTTTCCAGTGATGAATTATTAACGCTCAGGAGAGTGAGTTTCATTGTTTTCTAGAGTTAAGCTAGTTTGTAAGTCATTTTCTTAAGGCCATTGGTTCATAAGATGTGTCCTATGTTAAATACTCCTTGTAATAGAACATAATATACTGGATATTTTTCAAGGGAGTTCTAAGGAATACATTTTTATTCTAGTCGTATCATTTCCATATGTGAAGTAGTTAATTATTCAAATAAAAATGTGTTTTAAAAAGTTAATTTTAGAATTAATTTATATAATTAGTAAAAATATGTATAGATATATATTTATAGTTCAAAGTTCTTTTGTGGAAGTATGCGTGCATGCAGTAAAATTTTAAAAATTATATATAAATATTGAAAATAATAGTTTATTAATTGTTGTTTGTGGACGTATATTAAGTTGATGGAACTACTAAATGTATCTTCGCTACGTGGTACAAACTGATATTATTTAGTCCCTAAGATGAAAATTGTTGGATCCCCCCCCCTCCCTTCTGATGTAGAGTATTAGTGGGCTGGGGTGAAATATAAGCAATTTGTTTGAATATACTGATAAAACGAGACGTAACACAACAAATCTAAATTATATTAAATAGAGATAAATCTAAATAATAGCATGCATTATTTATTTTTATGAAAAATTATGTGTATGCTCTTTCTATTAGCTCTTTGATGATAATTATTAACTCTTAGGTGCCACTAAAACACTTATTAACCATTTATACTTCAATAAACAGACATTTTTCTGGAATTCATATTATTTCTTACTATTTTAAACATTATTATGAAATTAGCCAAATTGAGTTGTAAAGAAGTGTTAAAAAAAGAATCATCGCGTTATAAATTTTTTTTAATGATTGTTCTTAAAATTTATTTTAAATTTTGATCTAATAAATCAAACAAAATAAATTTTGCGTTTGGAATCGTATTGTTTTCTTTTAGAGACCTTAAAAAATCACCGCACATGTCCACACATTCAATATTTCTAATACACGAATACAATAAAAATATACTCTAAATTGACTCTCTTTTGAAATTTAACACTCTTAATCCTTAAACTATAGAAATAAGATAAAGATGTCTAAAATAGAGGTTTCAGCAAAAACCCACGGTTTCAATCTTTCGACTGTACAAATAAAATAATAAATATACCCTAAGCTAACTCTTATGTAATAAAACAGTAACTTAGTGTCTATTTCCGTCACGAGAGGCGCTGTTTGGGAACGCCTTCACGGGAAAATTAAATAAAGAGAATCTTGGTATCTATGTTGTCGGGGCCCCCTCACACCACTCTACTCCCTTCCCTTCGCCCCCCCCCCCCCCCC